>BGPR01005224.1:38691-63675 GCA_013235015.1 Araneus ventricosus | reverse complement strand
ATTGAGAGAAAGTACTACCGAGATTTCGATGAATGTCAATATTTCAATCGTGGATTGGGAGAAAGTACTACAGAGATTTCGATGAATGTCAATATTTCAATCGTGGATGAGAGAAAGTACTATCGATATTTCGATGAATGTCAATATTTCAACCGTGGATTGGGAGAAAGTACTGCAGAGATTTCGATGAATGTCAATATTTCAGACGTTTCTGAGCACGAAAAAATCGTTTTGATAGTCGAAATGATATAAAATTGTCAGTCCAAGCTTTCCAACTTGGTAAATTTAGTCTCAGAACCTTTTTCGTGTAAAATGTTAGCGCTTCAAGAATATTTTACTAAATATGATTAATAGGATCTTTGGTAAAAATGTAGAGTTCATAATTGTTTCAGTATTATGTTTATTGACTCAAATAACATAAAATATAATATTTTACGTCATTTAAAAGCATTTTTAGAACTAGAAGTATATGTCCATATCTGATGGTTTAGAAATTGAGATTAGAGTGAACACCCTGTATATTATTTCGTATGTATGAATTATAGTATTAATTTACCAGCGTTATTATTTATTGATGTCATTCCAAAAAAATATGACATACATTTTTATTTATTGCGCTTATTTGCATACACTTTGCTACTTCAGTTCTCCAATGAAAATTGTATATAGATTCATTTGCATGAATGAGTATCGTGACTATAATTAGAATATTTTTTCATTGTGGCATAAGAGAAAAATTTACATCATTTAATGGATAATTTTCGCTAATCGAAAACGTAGTTTTTGCTATGTTGAAAGGATTTTCATTGACGCTATTATAAAACAATTGGCTGTATGACACCTAAGCACAATTTTTTTTTTTGAGAACACGTTATAAGTGGCCATCTTTTATGGAGGTATAGTATGTTCTCGGATTACGAAACCCTCAGCGCTTTTACGCATGCGCCAGTCGGAGTTATTTTCACCAAAATAGGGAAAAGTGAAGAACGGAAGGGGAGATGTTTACATTCTACTTAGCGTGATCGAACAAAGAACTCCGGAAATGAGCTCATCTAACTCATTGCCTGACGGCCCTTTGCGGTGCAAAATCGCCCAAAAGTGCTAGTCTCAGGATATTGAAACGGACTAAATATGAGAGGGTCAAGGGAACAACATTCCCTAATGCTTGAATTTCAACGATGAACAATCCAGAAGATATATCACCGTTCAAGTAAGAAATCCGTTATTTCATAGAAAATCTAGCTGCTTTATAAAACAATTGTTCAAATCAGTTAAAACGTAAAACTCACTTGTATTCTGTAAGTAGTTATTTCACAGAATAACAACCTACACACACAGAATCCTACACACCCTATATCCAAAATAATTCATCCCGCTTATCAGTATTAAATACTGTATTGCGATATACAGGGCGGATTTTATTATGTTTTTTATTAATAACGTGTATATTCTATAATTCAGCTAAAATTTTATTTTACACCTTTATTGCTTTGATTTATAACCGAAGTTCAAGGGGGGTAGAAGTCTGTATGAAATACTTTTTTATTCAAAGATTAGGCTCGGGTATTTTAATAATAATGTTTTTGACTGTCTATCATTAAAAATGCATTTGTTTCAGAAATAATGTTCTATGCGATTCTTAATCCTATTGTAGTTAATACCTGTTGTAACAAATGATTTTGTTGTGCTTTAGAATAAATTACATTTTGCATGCTCTATTATTCAGTTAAATTTTTTCATACTTTAACTATCTAACATTAGTTAATTTACAGAATAATAGAAAAAACATAAATTTGAATTAAAAAGAAAAATAAATAAAAGAAACAGAAAAAGTAAACAATAATAATAATAATAACAATACACCTTTTTGGGCGCTCAACGCAGCAGCAGTAAGTGATTGCATCAACAAAATTTTCCTAAAGATAACACAACAAAAACTATAGTATTAAATAGCAAAGATTCTCTAATAATTGAAACACTTAATAAAAATTAGAAATTAATCAAAATGGAAAAGAACTAGAATGGTGCACTCTTCGGAGACCACACGCCATTAGTAGTTCTAAATTGGACAAATTTCCTGTAGAAAGGAATGACAAAAGTCAAAATTTAATCCTTTCTGTGGTCTGAATTTGTCCAGCAACCAAATAAAGAAAAAACTTTTTAACAAATTCCGTAATCCAAAATCAATAAAGAGAAAAATGTAAATATTCACCCTCTTTCAAAACCAAAGCCAAGAAGAAATAGACTCTAGAAGATGAACAAAGGAATCGACAATCTAGAAGCTAGCCACTAGCTACTAGAATTTTGCTAAATTTTATCAGTTACAACTGCTAATTTACAGAAGACATAGGTATTTCATAGAATAACTAGTTAAAGTGTGGAATTATTGATTTATTACACAGCTTAACTTTCTTGATAAGTTATATCATGAAATAAGTAAGTTTATATGAAATAACTGACTTATACACGCTAGCGTGAAAAAATGTATACATTTTAACTCTCCATTTGCCAACTTGATTTGATTGACTTGCTGACTGATTTCTAGGAGCAATTGGTGAGCCAAAGAATTTTTGACGTGAAAATCGCTCGCTACAGTGATAGTCGGTCGAACTTTCTTGTGTGACAAAATACCGTCAGATTTGAATCGCTAATAACTACGAGACTAATAATGCGAAAAGAATGGTTGACCCCACAACGGATAGATCATATCTGTAAGAGTTTGTCGCATAGTATTTGCTTTGCCTGTGATGTCATCGTACCAGTGTAGGCGCATGCGCGTGATTGTTATGAATTAGCTTCATGTAAGGTTATAAATAAGAGTAGCGCGGAAACGCGTTTAGCTAGAAGGTTGATTTGGGTGTCATTTTAAAGGGCTTGAAGGTTATTACTAGCACATAAAGTGAGACAATATAATTAAATTATCAGAATATAAATAAAAATCGGTATTAAATTGAATATTTCAAAATCCTCATGTTTTTTTTTTATTATAACATGCAGAGTTTGCCTTCGAATGTACGAAACTTACAGAATGCTTGACAATATGTAAAAGAAACATTGTATTAAAATTTGAATTCAAAAATTTGAATATTACGGGAAATATGAGCATTTGTAGCAAATAATGTTTTATTGCGGATACGCGAAATCAGATTGCGCCATCAAATTTACTCTAAATAAAATATAAGAAGGGCGCAGTTCGGGTCCGCGCCGTCGATTTTTGGTGAAAATGTCGGGATAAAATCATAAAACAAGCATTTTGTATTAATATGTAATTTAATTATCAATCTCTTTAATGCAATATTTACACAGAGTAGTATAATGGTTACAGATTAGATAAACCACAAGATTATCGCATGTAGCAAGAGTCTGTGGTAGCTTGTGATTTATCTATTCTGTCACCATTATACTACTCTGTGTAAATATTGTATTAAAGAGATTGATAATTAAATTACATATTAATACGAAATGCTTATTTCATGATTTTATCCCGACGTTTTCACCAAAAATCTGCGGCGCGGACCCGAACAGTGCCTTTCTTATTTATTTTTAAATAAAGTTGAGCGATGCGACTCGAAATTCCTTTTTTTTTACAGTCAAAAAGGGGTCACTCGTACAAAAAGCTTCAGAGATCGTTCTCTTTGCTGTTTGCTTTACCATCTGCGAACCATCTCTCGATTGCCTATATTCAGCAAACCAGCTCTTTCGCGTAGGCGACAAGATCAAGCTGTTTCTTTTTGTAGTTTTTTATTTGCACGGGGTCTTCTTCGCTCATTCATATTCATGATATCGAGGCTGCACAATTCGCCCACTGTTCTCCACTGACTCCGATTTTCCAGATTAATTGGCAGAAATCTTGATGACATCTGTGGAATTTTCTTACCTGGAGTAATGTCCTTCAAAGCATTCACATTAAATTTTGCTGACAAAAAATTTGAATTTCTGTGATAGTGGAATCAGCTGCAAATTAATGAGCAGTCACCGAGGAAGTAATGAAGAATTTTACTGTGCAAAACGGTTGAAATGATTTTGGAAAGATAAATTTGATGGGGCAAATTTATCAACATAAAGCTTGGTTTAGGAATGCATCTTAAATACCCGCTCAACTTTCTCGTATATGACGCATTTAGAAAAATGCTTTGCGGTCCTTAAAATATTCCATTGTAAATGAAAAAAAAATCCATTTGATCCGTCCGCAGAAAAAGATTTTGATGAATGTCCGCGCTTTAGATTTTCTTGAGTCCGAGAAAATAAGTTTTGAAATCATATTTGTCTGCAAAACTACAAGTGGAAAACACAACAAGTTAATCGGATGAAATTTAGTATGCGACCGAAAAAAAAATTGGAGATTCCTGTGCAAAATTTGTCCCGTGAGGGTAAGATTCACCAAAAGTGATTTTGGTGAATGCCTGCGCTTTAGACCTCCTTGAGTCCGAGAAAAATAGTTTCGGAATTTTGTTTGTCTGCAAACACATTAAGTCGAAAACACAGCAAGCAGGCCGGATGAAATTTAGTATGCGGTCTTGAAACAAAAATTGCAGATTTCTATGCAAAATATGTCTACTGGAAGTCCAGTGAGGGTAAGATTCACGAAAAGCGATTTTGAGGAATGTCCGCGCTTTAGACCTCCTTGAGTCCGAGGAAAACAGTTTCGGAGTTATGTTTGTCTGTAAACACGTCAACTGGAAAACACAGCAAGCAGGCCGGATGAAATTTAGTATGCGGTCTTGAAACAAAAATTGCAGATTTCTATGCAAAATTTGTCTACTGGAAGTCCAGTGAGGGTAAGATTCACGAAAAGCGATTTTGAGGAATGACCGCGCTTTAGACCTCCTTGAGTCCGAGGAAAACAGTTTCGGAATTATGTTTGTCTGTAAACACGTCAAATGGAAAACACAGCAAGCAGGCTGGATGAAATTTAGTATGCGGTCTTGAAACAAAAATTGCAGATTTCTATGCAAAATCTGTCTACTGGAAGCCCAGTGAGGGTAAGATTCAAGAAAAGCGATTTTGAGGAATGTCCGCGTTTTAGACGTGCTTCAGTCCCAGGAAAATAGTTTCGGAATTATGTTTGTCTGTAAACACTTCAACTGGAAAGGTGACTGTCTGTCGGTTTATCTATTCATGTGTATTTACGCGGTAACTCAAAACCGCAAGAATCTACATAAATGAAATTTTGCGTGTGTTTTGGCGCCAAAATAAAATTGCATAACTGCTGGGGTGGATTAAAGGCTAGGCGCATGTCAGGGTCCTGGGATGAAAGAGGGCCCCGAAATAAAAATAATTTTTAAAAATCTTGTGATATATAGATATTTTTTAAATTAATTTTTTTAATTCTGTATGTTTGCATTTTGAAACAAAAATTAATAACTAATCATCCATGTTACATTAGAAAAGTTTTCTAAATGTTAGGTACGATACGTAATTTCTTAGTTAGATCTCAGCGTAGAATTAAATCATCACATTTCATTCCTTAAAACAGTGCTTGCCCGAGGGGGTTTCGAAAGGTGCGAGCGCTCAAGGCCCCGCGTTTCTGAGGGCCCCTGATTTTTTTTTATCATTTTCATGTATTCCTTTAGTCCTAACTATAACAAATTGTGCAATGCATTAAATAGCAAACTGTAATAAACTATTTTGTTGTACGGAATTTGTTTCAAGGCCCCGTTTTTGTTCGGGACAGTTCTGCCTTAAAAAGAAATACTAAATAAACATTTTTTAATAATACCAATTTGATTTCATTTATAAGTCATATATAAAGTTTTGTTTAGGGTGAATTTCTTGAACATTTAAAGTGGCCTCGTATACTCGTTCTTTTATTGGAAAACGAAACAAACCGTATACAATTTGCAGGCTAATAAATTAATACAAATTGTGATTATAAAACGGAAATATTAATAAAATATAGTTACAAAGATTAAAATTTCGCGAAATTAAGTTTTTAAACATAAGCAAAATGCACAAGTACATATGTGTGATGCTTTTAGAGGGCCCCCGACAACCTTAACCCACCTGTGTATGGATATATCAAATTTCAAATCGATCGGTCATAGGGAAGATGTATATAAATTGCATACTTGATTTTCTTCTCTATGTTACGAAGCTTTAAAAAAAAAAAAAATGCACCTTATTGTGTAAGAGAAAGTCGAGAGGAGAAAACTTCCGCTAGTTTTACTCTAGAACGTTATTTAGTAAGCAGACACGCCACGTACTGATCATTTTCAGATACGGAAACCCTCCGCCCTTTTGCGCATGCCCCAGGCAGAGTTGATTTCACCAAAATAGGGGTTAAGTGAAAAATGGAGGAGGAGATGTTTACATTTTACTTAGTAGTATGAAGAAATATGTAATTTTCATTTACTGATTTGCTGTAAAGACTAACTATAAAAAAACACCCCGCCTAATCAGACGAAAATCATGACCTAAGAACTCCAGAAAAGTGCGCATGTTACTCATTGCCTGTCACCCCTTTCTGTAGTAAAATCGTCCAAACGTGCTAGCCTAGGGTTTTTTTAAACGAACAGTGTTTAATATGTAAAGTATAAAAAAAAACGAAAAATATATCGTTTCTTTTATTCAACGAAATACTATTTCCTCATTTTTCCAGTACTATTTTCCTCATTTTTCCATCAGAAATATCTGTGAAATAATAATTTTGCTTGTTTTTGGATCCGCATTCAACGCCATTTCTCTTCATTATGATGCCTGATTTTGTAACAAATCTTAAAACTTCTACATTTCCACACTTATTCTTTGTTAGATTTTGAATAGGACTATTTAATGAAAAAGCAATACTGGAAAAATTCGTTAACAAAAGAAGTGACTAAATCTAAGATCAGAGGAAAAAAGGAATTTGTTTTCGCATTCCATTCTCTGTAAAATTCCGTCAATTGTCGAATCTAACTATTTCGTAATTCTTCATTATCGAGGAATTGGAATTGACAAAAATTCCATCACTTTACCTATCCATCAGTTCTTTAACAAAATTGAAACGTTCTACACATGATCACTCAACCGTCTTTGGTAATAATGATCTTCTATTATTCATTCATACCGTTGCCGAAATGATCTTCGTAATAAGCGGATATTAATTATTTGAAAGAATGCGAACTTTCTTTGAAAGAGGGAAACGGTTGTGAGAGCATTTATTTTTCGTCAATTAAAGATATTTAAAAATTGCGATACTTTTATTAAAATAGTGGTTCGATTGTTAGATTATTTTCGCATTAGCGTGCTTGCATGCGGAAAGGTTTGAACTTTTTCCCAGTTGATTGAAATTATTAAAAGTATAACATTTTTTGATTATTTTACAAAGTATAGCGAAGAGAGATTCGTTGTAATTATCTAAAAAATTCGACCTCGAGTTTTTGATAAATCTCCATGTTTTCAACCTCCCTGAATCCGAAAAAGCCATTTTTGAATTATGTTTATATATCTGACTATAAGCCCGATAACTTCAAATTGGAACAAGATAGAGAAACTTTTTGCTAAAATTGCAGATAACTAGGGAATTGTGAAAGAAATTCGCCAAAGAGAAGTCTGTCTGCCAGCCTATTCATATGCATGTAAACACGATAGCTGAAAAACCCAGCTAGTTAGATTGGTGAAATTTGTCATATCACCAGATCAGCGAGTTAAATATATAATCGTGCTTATTAGAACGTGATTAACCAAAAAGGCAACAAAATTAATGTAAACGAAATTTTGCATGTTATCTTGAAACCAAAATTGTACATCTGTTGCAAATTTTTGGACTCGGTCAGTCCAAGGGAAGAGATTCAAAATATGTATTCGATTTTCTTCTTTATTCTAAGAAGCTTAACATAAAAAGATTCCCCCTTAAGGGAGAATCCGTCTATAAGTAAGCGCATGTGCCGTCTTTAACATTTCATGTTGTGTATATATGTAACGTAAACTTTTGAAGTAGAAAAAATGCGTTAGTTTTTGTCTTTCGTCTGTTATAATGCGGAAAAGAAAGACGATTAACATGCTTAAACGTTTTTCAAGTTTAATGATCCTGGGTTAAGTTTTCAAGTCACTGAACCGTCCTGAATTATCAAAATAATTGCCCGTGAAAATCAGAATGAGAATTTTTAAGCCTACTTTACACTGGGTTCTGTACCTTTTTTGGTATAAAGCTTTTTCCAACACGCTTGTGGAATGTTTGTTAATTTTCTTCTAAAAAATAAAAAGAATTCTAATAATTAGTTGAAGTAAAACAAACAAATAAGTTTAAAGGACAGTAATTGATAAATTTAGATTAGACGTACTCTAATAATGCTACATATAGAAAACAATATTAAATGATGTAGACATTGTTCTAGAACTAATAAAAACTTAATTAGAACCAATAAAGAACTTATTTATAAGCCTATATCATTCTGGATTTTGGTATAGAACTTTTCCCAACACACTAGTAGATATCTTTGTAAACTATTTTATAAAAAAATTAAAAAGTAGCCTATTAAATAAATAAATAAAACAAACAAAATATAAGTTTAAAAGACTACAATACAGTCAATTTAACTTACTCACTTTAATAATGCTAACTAATACGAATGATTCTAATGCAAATAGAAAACGATATTAAATTATTTAGACGGCAAGTTTCTTAATTAATAACAACTCAATTAGAACAATTAGAACTAATAAAGAACTTGTCTAAACTTCTAATGTAAGAACTAGAATTATATGATGTTATAAAAAGTGAGTAACAAATGGCGCATGTTTTAAATTAACGAGGGAAAATCTCAGGAAGGGAAGAGTTTATAAATGTTACGGGAAGAAGAAATTCGGAATAATTGCAGGGGATGATGTAGCTATGCTTTTACCGCAATTTTTGTAGCTTAAATCCTAGATACCTTACAAATCCATTCTATCTTTATGCCAGCAGCTCTAAAAAGATGTTATTGCATGTTTAAAATTATTATTATGACATATTTATAAAGAAATTATTACATTTTTAATATCTTTTGCAACCATTTTAACACCTTTACCATTTCCAAAATTAGACTTCCATTTCTTCTATTTATATCGTAATAGAAAATAAATACGATGTGAACAAAAATTAAACAATGGATTATGCAACTTAAAAGAAATGCTTGAAAGGTTAATAGAATTCTGTTACACAATTCAACAAGATAAAACGTCTTCTATTTATTTCTTTAATCTCGATAGAAGTGCCTTGTGTTGCTCAAAACCCACATTGAGTCGTCAAGAGATAGAAAATTCGTTAATTTACGTTAACGGTTCATGTTTTATTTTTCATAAAAAAAAAAAAAGAATAATTTACGTGGGCTTCATTTCTGGTTCTTTCTCCTTTCAGGGTCACCTGTGGCGAACGCTTTAGAAGAATGTGATGTTGCCAAGCAGAGAAAATGTCGCCAAGCTCTGGTAGCCGAACTCGAAAAACAAACAAGAGGTTCTACTACAGACACTACAAAAGAATTAGAGCAAAGATGCAGGTAACGGGAATGTTTTAGTCATTTTGTTGACAGATGATAAACTTGACTTAATTATAAGATAAGTAGCTGCTTTGCGGTGAAATTTCGATGTTTATTCATATGTATAAAATATCATGGCAAATTCGAAAAGTTAAAAATTAATATTATGAAATTTCGTTCATTTTGACAATTGAGTTGTGAAAGCAATGAAAAGTAATGGAATAATTAGTTCGAAAGCAATTTCCTCTGTATAAAAAACGAACATTGAAGCACTTCAGAACATTGAAATGATTCAGAACTGTTAATTTTAAATCCGTTTTCTGTAGTTCTTAAGAATCTTGAAATTAAATTTAAAATAATAAAATAAATAAATAAGATTATTACAGAAAAATTATTTCTTTCGAATTGTTCTATGTCCTTAGACCATGCATAGAATTGCATTCCTTTGTATTAGATCGAATGGTAGAATTCTCAAGAAGTAATGAAATATTATTAGCATTACATTTTCGCTGCTTTATTTTAATTAAAAATAGGGTATAATCACAAACGAAAAAAAAGAACATAGCATACACAACTGAGCATCTAATGACAATACGGAGTGTTTAGTCATATAACAAGTTTTTTTATTAAAATAATTTACAAAAAATTATGTTTTGAATATGTAATTTTTGAACATATTCTATTAAAAGTTAAAATTAGCAATTTTAAACTCTAACGTTATTTAACTGAAATCATATTATTCTCTGCGTCCTTAGTTTTAAATAAAAATAAAATTTTAAAATTTTGCTATCTTTTCCGGAATTAGATGTACTTATAATAAATTTTATCACGATCCTATACCAATAATTGTTGGGAGATAGGTAACAAAACAGAATGCTATTTCCATTTCTACATTCACATATAAATGTATAATTTTTAATGTTTTGAAAGTTTTCTGTGTCTTGAAAAACAGTAAAGGTGAAACACTTTTTAAAATTTAATCTTTATACATAGGCGCGTTACGTAAAAAGCAAGTTTTACTGAATTACTTTTACTGAGTTACATTACTGAATTGCAAGTTTTTCAAACAGTTTCAAAGCTGTCGCAGAGCGGCGGTTAAATAAAGAAATAAAGAGAAAAGGTCGATTTCAGCAACGTAAAAACTTGAACAATTTTAAAATTTCAATTCAATGGGAGAGAGAGAGAGAGACCATCTTGGCAATAATATCTTTACTCTTAAAGGATTTACAGATTAGCACAAAATGCTCTGCAATATTTATACGATATCTTTACGATGTTGTGCGGTATTCAGAATATCGTAGCAACATCGTAGAGTTATCGTGCCTTGTGCTAATAATAGGATTGTTAGTGAATAAAATTATAATAGTTATAAGAATGATAAAAGCGAATTTCCAATAAAAACGTCAAAAAAATATGTTTTTCTTTTCTTTATTAGTTTATACTTAGTTGACCACATGTCCCGGATTAGCAGGGTCAGTCCCGAATTTCCAGTGTTTTTCCGGAATGAAATGTTTCCAATGTTTTTCCGAATTGTCTTGTTTTTCATTTATCACTATATAGTATATATATTAAAAAAATTAAATTTATCTTTTCTAAAAGTTAGCTGAAGAATTCTCCTTTTCAGTTTCACATACAAAAATATATAAATAATATAAAATATAAAAAATATGTAAATATATATATATATATATATAAAAATGTAAAATATATAAATTATAATATATAAATAAGATAACAAATATATAAAAAATATATAAATATAACAACCTATATACAAAAATATAACCATATATACAAAATATGGTCACCATTTTATAACCAATGTGTATGAATTAACATGAATAAAAAAACTACAATAGCTAATAAAAATTAAGCTGTATGCTTAAAAGCAATACAAAATATTTTACTAATATGTTTTCCTTTCTTCTTTCAATTTTTACATACTTAATTATTTCATTGCTCTGCTTCTGCTGGTGTCGTGCGAAAGTTTGGAGAGGGGCTGGAAGCTCAAGTGTCGTCTCACGAGATGCGTCAGAAAATAACCTCCTGTTACTTCAAAAAATGGGCCGTAAATATAACTACCTTTAATTAAACTTCCTTGCTTTTGGATTTTTATTAAAATTTCATTTACTTATTTAAATATTTTTTGAATTTTGACAATAATCCCTATTACGAACGCGGGTAAATGAAAGATTGGATGAAACAATAAAATCAGTTTGGATTTCATTGCAACAATAAAAAGTGTTTAAAATTTATCTGAAAAGTTTATTAAAATTAAAGGAAATTTTGCAAGGAAATAAAATTCATATCACTGGAAAGTTAATTATTTGAATTTTAAAAGTGGTAAAGATGGTTTTTATGCGATATTATGCTCCGAAGTTAATGAGAAAAATATTAAAATTTCTATTAATTTTTAATTAATTAAAATTTTGAAGAGCGTTGCATTCTGGATGTAATACAATTTACAGAAAGTATGCCAGCCTAAAAACACTAATGAAATAAAATTAAATTTAAAAAAGTTTGTTAAATACCCTTAGTAATGGACGCTGATATATAAAACGTAAACTGCCTTTGTTAAATTTCGCGCACAGACCACCGCCAATTAAGCAAGCAAAAGATAGAAACAATTTGGCGTCGGTTTCTGCTTTTTCCCTAATTTGGCGCAAGGTCGAAGGCCAACGACTCGAGAACTATTGCTTCCGCGTCGGTTTTGGTTAGTGTGGGACTCAGTCAGTGGTGCTGTCTGAGGTCAGCAAGAATCGTAACCCGTTTAGTTTTTGCGAATGGGTGAGTCCCGTCGTCATGACAACAAACATGACGTATTCATTGTATGACGATGTCGCTGAATGTTTGTTTAACCTGTCGGAATGTCTCGTCAATGTTTATTTAACCTTCCAGGATGCGCCTTTTGAATATGCAAAATATCAATTGCTATTCTGGCATTCACCTTACTATCCGTCTTTGCACAAAACCAACCCGAATAGTTTAATTCGCAGTTACTGTAGTCTTACTTCAATATATCTTAATTATTTTTTCCAAACCAGACAAAAAATAAGCGGGTAATAATTTGAATGATTTGAGTAATAATTTCATAAATTGCAATGGAGTCGATTCGCGTGATGTCATGCAAAACGTAACTGCTCATATCATTTAAGTTCGTTATCTTACCTTGTAATATGGCGTTATGTGCAAGATTTTGCGTTCTTTGCAAATGACTGAAAAGTCGAAAACCTTTTTTTTTTTTATAAAAAAAAATTATGCTGAAGATTAAAACGAATCGTATTCATCACAACTATGCTTTTAACGTAGGACTACGTTCCTCCCATTGGGGTCTCAGGAAGGAATTTGATTCACACGCCAGAACGCCACAAAAAACGTTGTTTGGTAGATTCTCTATATCTCGGTAACTACATACGTTAAAAACATAACTAATGTCTTATTTTAGAGATAAAGGGTAACAACAGAATTAAAAAAAATGAAAATCGGAATTGTAGTTCAGTGACTACTGAGTCGCAAAGTCGGGCAAGAATACGCATGAATTGGTGATGCGATCCTCTATTTCTCGGTAACTATATATGTTAAAAGCATAACTAATATCTTATTTTTGAGATAAAGGGTAACAACAGAAGTCTCAAAAAAAAAAAATTGAAAATCGGAATTGTAGTTCAGCGATTACTGAGTCGCAAAGTTAAACAAAGATACGCATGAATTGGCGATGTCACACGCATAAGGTGCGCGCGCACAATTGGGAATCCGAGAAGCTTCGAGAACCAAAAGATAATCGTGAGTAACAAAGAGAAACCGAGAAACAAAAGAGTCACGCGAGTAAAGTTGTCCTGCGCCTTTAACATCAGCATCTGTTTGAAAAAGATAGCCTCCCGTCATTTTTTTTCAGTCACTGCTTAACGTTTTGATTTAACTTCAGCTCACTTCTAGGCAAAGCCGGATTAAGCCCTATGAAGGCCTATATTCAATATAATTTTGGAACCCCCTTTCCCGTCCACAATTTCCCAAAACAAACATGTTTATTGGTTTTCATTTAATTTCTTTGAAGCAGTTTTTAAACAACAAATATTAAGATAAACTAAAGTAAGACAATATTTAATTGCGAGTCACTTTCAGGAAAGTTTTTCAACATCTCGCAAATAAAAAAAAATGAAAAAATTAAATTTCAAAATAATTTTTTAAAAAACTGGTACAAAAATTACAATTTTTTTTTACACAATCTAATTACTCTAATACAAAGTTTGCCAGGATTGTTGTGTCAGTCATACTGGACAAACTGGATCATACTGATCTGCAAGCGGATGGAAAACATGAAAAAAGTCGTAAGAATAAGGATTTGAAATTTAAGTGATACTTGATTTTAATATAAACTAGCCGCTCTCGCCGCCAGTACCCACTTTACTCAGCACTACCCCTGCCACCTCGCTACTTCGAGACCGTCAGCCACTACTTTTTTCAGTTTTAAATACCGCATGAAGACCAGTGTAACACACCATAAAACCATAGTAGATTTCATATTCTTTGTAGGCAACAAATTCCTTTAAAATTGTAAAATCTTTCAATAAACACCATCTAGTTGTAATGTTTTGTATAACTTTCTGACGAATTTCGGCATGAAAGTCTTGAGATCCATAAATACAGAATGATATTGCCCTAAATAAACAGTTTCCATCACCTACAAATGGTATTTTACAATATTTTTTACACGCCATTTTGATGGAACTGTTGGGATCTATATATTTAAAATAATATGGTATAACCCTCAAACAGTTCACCAGCCCCAACCACCAGACAGATTTCGACATTTTTTTTTCTTTTGAAAGGTTATGACGTCTAGATATGTCATCAATGGTCGGCTGTCCCCCCCCCCCTCCACCTTCCATTTTCGAACGAAATCGAAAAAACACTCTTCTACTCTGTTCATTGTCTATGAGTAAACCTTGTAGAAATTCCCCAGCCCCAACCACCTAACCGATTTCGACAACTTTTAATTTATATGAAAGCTTATGACGTCTAGATACGACATCATGGGTCGCTTGTCCCCAACTCTCCCCCCATTTTCGAACGAAATCGAAAAAATATATAGAGAATGTATGGTGGAGAAGTGCTTTTCTCTATTTCGTTCAAAAATGGGGGTGGGGGAAGGCGACCCTTCATGACATATCTAGACGTCATAAGCTTTCATATGAAACAAAAATTGTCAAAATTGGTCGGGTGGGAATTTTTTACTAAATTATTTTAAATATACAGATTATAATAGAGCATCGATTATATTCATTCGTGAGTATGAGGTATCGGACAGAATCTAAAAAATAAATAAAGAAATAAGATTTAAAAAAGTAAACAGTAGAATAGCTAATTATTTCAAACTTTTCAAAAAAAAATTTAAAGTACAAATAACATATCTTGCTATTGCTTTTACTCTTTTTTTCCTTTAGGCTGATTCATTTTCGCTAATGATATTACTGCATGCGCATTTTATAGGAGCCGCTGAATTTGATACAATGATAGAGAAGTAATTTTAAGGAAAAATGAGTAGCGGAATTTTTTTGTAGTTTCTCGATATTTAAAATTATTGTTAAAACCAGAGGTCCACTACCCCAGCCCTAAAAACTGAACCGATTTCAATAATTTTTATTTCATATGGAAGCTTATGACCTCTAGATAAGTCACCAAAAGTTGCCTGCCCCTCACTACCCTCCATTTTGCAAAGCCAACCAAGAAACCAACGGGAGCAATCTCCCCGAGACTTTCTCGCATACGCCCAACACAGGTGGGGAGGAAATGCGCCGTTCGTTGGTAACGCCCTCCATTCCCTAACTGAGGTGGGGAAAACGCTCCTGCGTTCGCGCCTCTTTTTTTCGTCGTAGAATGGGGAAGAAACCAAATATGCAATTTCAACGCCTGTTTTTAACCGATCTAAACAAAAATTGGAGGCAAGTCTACAATTGGGGTTAGAAGACTACATACGAAATTTCATTCATCTAAGTCATTGCTTCTAGAAGTTATCGTGTTCAGAAGTATGCGATTATACAGACCCACAGACAGTCAACCCTTCGACAGATTTGGTTGAAAATTTGATACGGACCTACATTTCTGATGATAAAACTGCAGTGGCGAATCCGGGATTCGGGTCTGTGGGGTGGAGGGCTGAGGTAAAAAAAATTTTGTATCGTAGTGACGAATGTCAAACCTCGTGGCTTATGTAAACCAAAACACCTTAACTCTACAGACTTTCCTCACCTGACAATAAGAATTACAAAGAACATTACAATACTTTCGATAATTTAATAAAAAATACAATGAAATAACTAGCCAAAAAATGATTTCGACCGCGTCAACGCTACAAGTACAAGTGGAATGACTAGAAAAGTAGGAAAATTTTCGAGCCTGTCAAGCCAGAAAGCAATGTTGTCGCGATTTTATTATTTATTTTTTAATGAAAATTAAGAACAAACAATTGTAGTGATTTTAAATAAAGTCAAGAATTTTGATTTAGTTATGGGGGGGGGGGGGGTGGGCTGCAGCCCGATAGACCCCACCCCGAATTCGCCACTGTAAAACTGTGTACCAAATTTTAATACGGACCTACATTTCCGATGATAAAATTGTGTACCAAATTTTATCCATCTAGTTATTTAAGTTTTTGATTTATAGAGCTCACATGAACGCAGACAGAAAGACTTCCCGTAGACGGATTTTGCCCAAAATTTGATAGAATCCTGCAAATTATGTTTAAAGATCGCATATCAAATTTCATCCCTGTTCACAGACAAACAGGCATAATTCCAAAATGCTGAAACCCAGAATACAATCCTTAGTTTCCTTTAGAGCGCGCCAAGGTCACACTCGCCAAGACGGAAATAGCCTCGCGTCAAACACCGAGCGCCAAATACGTGCGAAACCTGCGTTCGCGGAGAGACAGACTTCCCGTGGACAGATTTTGTCCAAATTTGATAGAAACTACAAATTATGTGTCAAGTTCACATACCAAATTTCATCCCTGTATCTCTAATAGTTTTCGAGTTCTCGTGTTCACAGACACACAGACAGACATAATTCCAAAATTGTGCTTTTCGGAATCAGGGAGGTCTAAAACGTGGAGATTCGTCAAAAACTCGAGTTCGAATTTTTTGACGATTACAATACTTTCTCTTCATATCCGAGGAAACAAAATCTCCACTATACATTCTCTATGGAGAACAAGCTTCAGACACTTACCCAGCCCCAACCACTAGACCGATTTCGACAAATTTTATTTTATATGAAAGCTTATAACCTCTAGACATGTCATCACTGGTTTCCTGCCCCTTACCATCCTCCATTTTTGAGATATAAAGCAAAATAAAACTTTGCGAGTGACCCTCATTCTCTGCAACCGCCGAGTTGCCGGTATAGACACAGGCTATTAATATTACTGGTGAACAGCTGGTCACCGAAGGCTGCTGGTATGATTAATTCTTTAAGAAAAACACGTTATAGCAGAAAAAAATTAGCATAAAAAATTGCGTCTACTGTCTAATCAAGGAAACCGGTTCCCATATTTGACCACTGTTTTCCCAGATTGGGTCACCAATTTCTTTAGGCACATTTAAAGCAAAAATTATTATTTTTTATTTTCAAATTCACATCAGCACAAATGAAGAACCCAGGTATGACATTTTATACACTGTATCACTTCCTCTTCTCACTTTGTTTCCTCAACAATGATTAAAAAAAAAACTATATGTAGCTCTAGTTTTAGTTCTTTTTGAACCAACATTTGATGATTTTAGTGTCCTTTTATTGTTTTTTTATGTGATTTCTTCCAATTCAATTTATGAAGACTTCTCGTTTTGATAATTGCTTTCTGAGATACTCCTGTAGTTTAAGAGAATAATCCCATTGATTTAAATAGTTTGATTTAGGCAACTATTTGTGGTTCATTCTAGGCAATTTTTGGACAACAATGACAATTTTTTTCCCGCTAATCTTATTTTAAACTGTTATAATAAAATTATTATATTAAATTGTAGCAAAACAAATTTCATATCTCAGGATATAATAATATATTTTCCTTCTAACTTTAAAACAGCATAAGGCCTTTTGTCTTTGGTTAAAATAATTGATTGCTCTTGCTTCAATCTAAATACTTGTTCTCTAACCGTAATCACATAGCACTTTCTTTCTCCTAAAAGTGATTTTAGAAACTCCAGTTACATCGTTACAACATATTTTGCCTATTTTACTGCGAAAATATTTTCTAGCATTGTAATTATGCTACCGGTCCAATCTAGGGGTCGGCACCGGTTGAAATTCAGCGACTCTCTTTTCTACAATAAAATTTTTGGAGAAAGGAATTCATCAGAGACTTAGATTTTTATACATGAAATCCATCTAATATTTTTTTATTATGAGCTATTAACTGATAAGTAAACAATAGGACATTCTGGGACACTTTTCATTCGAGGACAAAGAGTCGAAAATCCAGACTATCCCTGGTAATCTTGGATGTCTGACAGAGTCGAAAATCCAGATTACGTAAAATTTAAATTTAGGGTTCCACATTTTGGATCGTCAACTTTTTATTGTCAAGAGCAAGACGGTGTGGCGATCTGAGAACATTTGTTTTGGGTGTTTTGGAACATCTGTTTTGTAGCTTTTTATTCGTCTATTGCGCACGAGATGCCTGCGGCATCTGAAGTGGCAAGTGGGTTCCGGGCAAATTTTTTAAGCTTAGAAAAGCATCAGCAACTTCGCTTTCAGCAAAGTGGGAACCTAGTAGCTGCGCTTGTTCATTGAATGCTAGGCATATACGTTTTTTTTTAAATTCCAAAATGAGTTCTTACCTTAAAACCATTTCTTAATCGACATGAATTGCCCCTTGATGAAGAATACCCAGAATCTAAAGTCATAATAAACAAACAGCAGCCTTTAAAAATCCACGAACCAAACTGTCAAAGTTAAAACCGTTGAATTCCAAACGAAGTATTATGCAAATTCTATTAAATCGACCAATTAAATATAAATCAGCACATAGCTGACCAATCAAGACGATGTACAGAAGCTCAGAACTTCAATATAATGATCGCTGCTCGCGCCAGACACTAATATGAACATCGCTGTGCACCCAAAACAAATGTAAACACATCGCTAAAACGTCTTCCTCTTGGTGGCAATGAATTGACGATCTAAAATGTGGAGAAACAGGCTGCATACCTTAAACTTAAGATAAACCCCATACTATCCCTGGTAATCCTAGATGTCTGACAGAGTCGAAAATCCAGACTATCCCTGGTAATCCTAGATGTCTGACAGAGTCGAAAATCCAGACTATCCCTGGTAATCCTAGACGTCTGACAGAGTCGAAAATCCAGACTATCCCTGGTAATCCTAGATGTCAGGTCATTTCATCTTAGATGCATTCACTCTTTTATCGGGATCCATAATGTCGCTCAGATTATTTTTTTATATATATAAATTACTATTCAGATTTTATACTTATTGTGTTTTTAGGAAAGAAGACAGACTGAACAGGATATTTCGAATTTTATGTGCAAAATTATTGGACGATTCATTTGTAAAGTTATCTTGATTCACTATTACTTTGAAAAGAGAAAGTTAAAATCCCCCCATCCCCTTCCATTTCCGAACAAACATTGTAATTCGCATTTTGATTAGATGTGTTACTTTAAGTTCGGATGGGCATAAACAACCTTACTGCAAAAAAAGATGCTTTAAATTCCGTCTGCTCTCTCGTAATAATCGTCTGAGCAACAACTACCTCTGTTATTTATTTCCATCGTTAAGAAGTTCAAGTGAAGTAATCTTTCGGCAGACGATTTTGACGCTCGATTTCGAACCGGCGAAAATTATACTGTTCGTTCTTCTCAACGGGTTGTTTTCTCGTTGAATAACTTGTGAAAGCACGGGGAGAGTGCTCTTAATCATGTGACTTCCACATCGTGAGGCATGCGAGTGATTCTAATATTGTTACAGCCATCCCACAACTGTGTGATATTCGAAGGGTAATGGCCGGTGAACGAAGATTTTTGCAGACGATATTTTGGGGAAAGAAATTTTGTATTCAGACTTAGATTGCTAGGTGGGTGCTGCGATGGTGATTTCTGATTGTAATCTTTGAAGAATCTGAAAATTTTTATATTTTTAAATATTTTTTTATCAAGTTTCTGCTTAGAGATCGGTGAAAACTCAACCGAAATTTAAGATTAAAAACGAAAACGAATACTTACTGATGTTAAAACATTCTAGTATTCGGATACACTGAAAAATAATTTTTCGTTAATGAATTGTTTGAAATGCTTTGATTAAATCTTTTTGATATTTAACTCTACAGAGGATCTTCCACATCTCTTTATGCTATTTTTTTAAAATATTGCTCAGAAAATTTTTAATCATAATTTTATAGCAGCTTTCATATTCTGCTAAAGGAAATGAGGCCAAATAAGTTAAGTTAATTATTGGTTTACATATAAGGAATGTATAAAATTAATAAAAATTGTAGGAAATTTCGAAATATTTCTGAATTTAAGCATTATTCATATATTAGTGGTTTTATTTATTCATTTTTTTTAATTTTTAGGACATATTTTAGTACCGTCTCACATTAACAGATCTGATGTCATTGCAATTAATGTTTTTGCTCCAAACGCAAAATCAATGTATTTTTCACAATTTTTTTTATAAATATTTCCTTTAATTAATAAGAACGAGGTGTCTAATAGAGAGAAAATTGTTTTCTTATCTTATTTGTCGATGCAATCTTCTATCAATAAAAACTAATCTAACATATGAAAAACAGTTTTAATTCTGTTAGTAAAGATTCAATATTCATGCAGAATTTTAAAACAAAATTGGCTTGACTAAATTTATTTTCAGGAATGTCAAAAAAATTCTTAAAATGTCAATGCACTACATAGATATATACTTTGAATGCTCAAATTGTAGAAGTATTCATCTGCTAAATTTGAATTAAAATGTAAGAAATTGGTTTTGCTTACAAATAATTAAAATTGTTTCGTGTCATTTTTCTTCAATTTCTTTCACTTTTCGATTTCCTCTACATTCTTGATAACTAAAAGTATTAAATTTGGCACGGCAGAATCTGATCTAATATCCGAAATGTTTTTAACACCTTAACATACAATGACGTCTCTGACATAATAATTTCTTTATAAATATGTCATAATAATAACTTAAACATGTAATAACATCTTTTTAGAGCCTCTGGCATAGATGGTCTATCTCTTGACGACTCGATGTGGGTTTTGCGCAACACAAGGCACTTCTATCGAGATTAAAGAAATAAATAGAAGACGTTTTATCTTGTTGAATTGTGTAACAGAATTCTATTAACCTTTCAAGCATTTCTTTTAAGTTACATAATCCATTGTTTAATTTTTTTTCACATCGCAGTGATTTTCTATTACGATACAAATAGAAGAAATGGAAGTCTAATTTTGGAACTGGAAAAGGTGTTATAATGGTTGCAAAAGTTAATAAAAATGTAATAATTTCTTTATAAATATGTCATAATAATCACTTTAAACATGTAGTAACATCTTTTTAGAGCCTCTGGCATAGAGATAGCATGGATTTGTAAGGTATCTTCGATTTAAGCTACAAAAATTGTGGTAAAACCATAGCTACATCATCCCCTGCAATTATTTCGAAGTTCTTTTGCCCGTAATATTTATAAGCTTTTCCCTTCCTGAGATTTTCCCCCGTCAATTTAAGACATGCGCCATTTTTTACTCACATTTTATAACATCACTAGCAGTACGCGCACGGCGATGCCCGTGGAATCAGGACTTCAACAAAATAAAAAAAAATCGCCCACAATGACACGAAAAAGTTTTCAAAACAAAATATACACATTATAGATTTTCCCGCTTATTTTTTCCGCGATAATAACATGTAGAAAAACAGTACAGAGTACATTAATCCAAAAAGAATATAAAAAAATTGTTGCCCGTGGAATCAGGACTTCAACAAAATGAAAAAAAATTCTTAAACATGACAAAAAGCTCCGAAGGTTATGACGTCACCTGACCCTTCATCCAATCAAATTGAAAGCTGCGTTCCGGAAGGCTATCGCTGAAGAAATTTCGCTCGACAAAAATAACTTTCATCTGCCCAGGAATAATTTAATTTTAAAAAAACGGGAAAAGATATTTTAACCGTTCTTATTTTAAATCAGAGAGAACCGTTCTAGTTATAAGCTGAAAAAAATTGAAAATAATAGTGTTATTAGAAAGTCGGATGGAACAAATTTAAAAACAAAACTAAAATTTAGGTGGTGAAACTGACTATTTTTTAAAAAATTCTCAAAATTCAGTAAATTACGTTAGAAATTCAAAACTAACTTCATTAGAACGGAAATCGCGTACTCTTTCCGATGGTCTATCTATTTTTGTCGTACAATTATTCGAAACCATTCTATTGACAAATTAGTGCGAAAAATCAACCAAAACAACAGAAAACATTAAATAAAAAAATTTCTAGATTAAAATTTAAAATTTCGGCTTCGAGGTGCATTCAGTCACCATTACGACTACCTGTGTACCAAATTTCATGGCTGTAAGTGCGGTAGATTCGTCTGGACATCGCCGACAAACACACACACACGCACACAAACATTGCCTTTTATAAGTATAGATATAATTCTAGTTCTTACATTAGAAGTTTGGACAAGTTCTTTATTAGTTCTAATTGTTTTAATTGAGATGTTATTAATTCTGAAACGAGTCGTTTAAATAATTTAATATCGTTTTCTATTTGCATTAGAATCATTCGTAGTCGTTAGCATTATTAAAGTAAGAGTAAGCGAAATTGATTGCATTGCCGTCTTTTAAACTTATATTTTGTTTGTTTTATTTATTTATTTAACAGACTACTTTTTAATTTTTTATAAGTTATTTTACAAATATATCTACTAGGGTGTTGGGAAAAGTTCTATACCAAAAGGAAGAATGATATAGGCTTATTAATAAGTTCTTTATTGATTCTAATTGTTCTAATTATGTTTTTTTTTTATATTGATATCTAGTCCAGCGGCGGAAATCCGCGGGGAGGGAGTTAACATTTTAATTCATTTTATCTGCTTAAAACTAAGAATTATAAAAATGGTTAGGGTTGTTTGGTATGGTCTACTGGAGAAGACTCATGTTTGACTATTCTGCGATAAGCATATGATGAAGTTGCCAAACGTCCTCCCGTTGTTGTGGCGTGGAAGTTTGAAGAAGGGGGTGCCAGCTCAGGTGTAGTCCTCGTCATCTGACCGCGGTTCAAAATTAAGATATCCGAGGCCCTCGTGTTGTTTCAAAACGGGACGTTAATATAACTAAATTAGACTAAACATATGATGAACAGGATCAAGATGTCATATAAAAAGTGCTAAAAGTAATAAAATATTTGTCACTTTCTCACGGGGGTAAAAACTTTAAAAGTTGTTCAATGTAAACAGTATAAAAGTGAAATTGTTAGACAAGATAAAAGAAGTCTAACCGAATAAAAGAAAGTTATAAAATCAATGCAATTTTAAAAGTTGAAAAAAGGAATGTAATTGCTTTATAAAAAAGAGTAAAAGAAGTAACAAACTTATCTTTGTAGTTAGTTGATATTATAATGATTGTTGGTTAATGGTTGGTAGTATCATGCATCATGGAATTACTTTGTTTGGTGAGTGCCGCTGTGGCCTAGTGGTAAGGTCTCGGGTTTGGGGCCGGAGCGTTCCAGGTTCGAAACCCGATTCCACCGATGATGCGCCGTGCATGAGGCCTGTTGCACGTAAATCATACGCAGTGGCCAAACATCCTCCCGAATGGTGTGGCGTGGAAGCCTCTAGAGGGGGCGCTAGCTCAGGTGTCGTCCTCGTCATCTGACCGTGGTTCAAAAGTACGAGGTCCGTCCCAAAATAGCCCTCCGGTTTTGTAGCTTCAAAACTGGTCTTTAATATAGCTAAACTAAACTTTGTTTGGTAGCAGAATTAGAAACTTGTGTGGACGAAGGTATTCAAAAAGAAACATTACTGGTCAAAAGTATTGCAAGATTGGTAAAGTGAGAAACATTGGAAGTTAATTTAAATACATTGGTCCACATTCAGTTGTGGAGAATCGTGGGGCATACAATCATTGACACTCACATTTTGCAGTGAAGATTTCGTTACGATGGCATTTAGGGGACCATCTAGAAATTGATGAAGACAAAAATAAGTCTTACCCAGTTTTATAGGAGGCTGATAATGATTTGAAACTTTCTCAATGGTTTTGCTTCCTATGCACATTGCCTGAATTAACTGCACATGCGCGAAACATAGCCCAGATATCTAAGTCAGCTTATATAAAAATTACAGTCGAATACCATTAAGATTTCTGTTGCTCTCTAAGAGAAACAAAATGATGAGGCGCTTTCCACAAATCAATATTTTTTAAACTTGAATCTTCGTAACTAATCGTTGAATTGCAATTTTAATTACGTATTTAATTTATGAGTGCACATGGGTACACAGGCTATTCAACTTCCATAAAATTCAATATTGCTGTTCGAAGATTCAGTTCTAAAAATATTGATTTGTCCCAGGACATGCCTAACTTTCAATCATTTACTAAATTAGATTATAAACGTAATTGCATAAGAGACTTCGTGTTTTCTTTTGTGTATGTGGATACTTTTGTATGCACCTGTTTTTACTAGCCCCTGTTGGAAGGGGTGGTTCTTATAAATTTATTTAATTTTTCCTCATTATATTATTTTTATTTTTATAAATTTTATTAATTTATTTTTATTATATTTTTTATGTTTATTATTATGTATGTTTCTTTATTTACTATATATATTTTTTATATTTATGTTTGTATCTTCCACCCAAGATGAGTGTAGTTTGTATTTTCCGAAATTTTTCTTCCCACCGACTCGTGGTCAGCCTGGTCGGCGTGGGGAAGACAAAAAAGAAATGAAGTTCTAAATTTTTTTAAAACATCAAAACGATAAAATAAAATTGTTGCGAAACTTCAGAGTAATAATTAAAAAATTGGAAAACTTAGCTTTCATTGCCCATTGTACTCTTAATCTAATGATTCTCTCAGGACTGATTTCTAAATCTTTTACAGGCGGTTGGAAGGCAATTTAAACTGCTTGGTGCTGCAGGTGACGCGCTGTCCGACCCCCAACCGCAGTGGCGACCTCATCAACAGGGTGTGGAAGTATACGCAGGATAACTGTGACGCGTTCGGAGGTGAGTAAAACCACAAATGCATACAGAATCTTCATCAGTTAGAAAAATATGTAGTTGATTTAAATTTAGATAGTATATACTTGATATATGGAAATAGAGTTCGAATACTTTGCACTGTAAATTTGATACTTTACACTTGCTACATATATTCGGACACTTTTCACGGCAAATTTGATTCTTTGCACTTTGGTACATGGATTCGAATATTTTGCACTGTGAATTTGATATTTTACACAGTAAATTTGATACTTTACACTGGGTGCATGGAACTAGAAGTCGAATACTTACTGTAAATTTGATACTTTACAC
>BGPR01005224.1:19453-38681 GCA_013235015.1 Araneus ventricosus | reverse complement strand
GTACATGGACTCGAATACTTTGCACTGTGAATTTGCTATTTTACACGATAGATTTGATACTATACACTGGGGTACATGGAACTAGAATTCGAATACTTTGCACTGTAAATTTGATACTCTACACTGGGTATATAGAACTAGAATAGAATCTTTATCGTTTTAATGAATGGATGGATGTTTAGTGGCACAAGAGCCATTAGACTGGCTATGCTGCGCCAAACGAAAGTGAAAGTGAGATCAGTGTAAAAAGAAATTAAAACAATGGTGAAATGATAAAGCAATAATGTACTCAGTTAAAAATCAGTGAATACAACTTAATGGATCTAAGAAATGCAAAAATTTGAACATGAAGTGTTTCACCAAGTAAATTAGCTAAGAAAATTGAAGGCGATTTAAAAAGCTGGAGACGATGGGTATTAAAATTTGAACATCCTGAAAGTATATGGTGGACTGATATGTGACAATTACATCGCAAACACATTGGTGGTTCCTCTCCAAGCAACAAGTGAAGGTGAGTAAATCTGGTGTGTCCAATTCGCAAACGAGTTATGAAGGTATCAGTTTTACTATTCAAAAATGAGGGCCAAGGTTCTACAAGGGATTTCACAGCATGAAGTTTGTTATTAGTCTCGTAATCCCACTGCTCCATCATTTTAACTAAACAATACCAAAGGTTACTGCAAAAATTGTCAACCTTTTCGTGGGGAGTTTTTTTTCTAACGCCACAACAATTTTGGTACTTTACACTTGGTACATGGAACTAGAAGCGAATCGTTATAATTTTGGTGAAACAATACCAAAGGTCACTGCAAAAAGTTTTAACCCTTTCGCGGAGGTTTTTTTCATCACGTTCTCATTGAAAAATAAAATAATTATCTTAATAAGTAAAACATGGCACACGCAGAAGTTATGAGGATGAGAATGTTCCCACTATCATTTTTACTGTAAAATTATTCTATTACTGTTCGCAGTTTGAATGATGGAATTGTAACCAATTAAAGTAAATAATAATTACTAATTTTCTAAGTTACTGATTGAATACATTCAGGATAAATGTATCGTCAATTTCTTACACATTTGAAGAGACAAAATATGGGAGTACACCTGATTTTGCTTGCTTATTTGCTCGAGACCAGTTTAAAGTATACCTATATTTTGAATGTAAGTTATGATTAGTTTTTTTTTATGTTTTGCCATTTTTCGTTCTTTTTCTGTTCCGTAGGTTGGTGGAGTTATGATTGCTTCCATTTGGAAGACATGAAGAAATGCGAAAAAATATTTGCTCTCAGAGATTCAAAGGCATCTCAAGCATCTTGCAGGTAAGAACGTATATATATTCGAAATAAGTTATTAATATTACCCCCCCCCCCCAACTAGTGTCTCCCGAGCTCAGGTCGTGCATCGAATTACGGCATTTTTACACTTATAATCTAAAATTAAGTCATTCATAGACGTTCTCATTCGATGCAAAAATGACCGGTAATCCATTAACATCTTAATTGTTCTATCGGCTCTTAATTCAGTCAATACGACAGCATATTTCCAAAACAGAAGGCTATCAGAAGGGGGACGGTACATAATACTACACAGTTAAGGGGTTAAACTTACGTACAAATTTAAATTGATTTACTCTGTTGGCTAATTATGTTACTGCCAGTTGTAAGTAAATGCAATTAAATCTAGTAATGAAGTTATAATATTCTCATAAATAATAATCATTATGTAAATTTGAATTGTGGTCACTGGATGGTAGAGCATCGGCTTCCCTTTTAAAGATTGCGGGTTCGACATCCGGTTCCATCAAAAATCCTTTGTGGATTGGGTTTGATGCGCTTTAACTCTGTCGTTGTGTATCGCAGGCCCTTACGATAGTCTGGTGTGGAAATTTTGATAGTGGAATGTTGTCCTCACAACCTGACCATGGTCCAAATTGCGTGCCGAAAATATTTCTCGTGTAGCCAGTGGCGTAACGAGGTAAGGACAAGGAGACTTCCCAGGCTTGTGTGTGTCCCCAAAGACAATATTTTCATATGTTTTTCTTTTTTAAACCCAGCAGCCAAAAATGAGAATGGGCAAGTTGCCGAAAAATAAATTCTACACATCGGGCGCCATCTACACTCACTATGCCATTGCAAGTTGCTTCCAGATGAATGTTATTAAAATGAACATTTTTTATTTGCATTTTCGTACTTCACGTGACTCTTCTCAAATACATGATTCCACGATGCTCGACAATGTTGCCATGGCATCTTCACGATATTGTACAGCATTCAGATTAGAGAACAACTTCGTGAAAATATCGTACAATATCTTTGTGTTAATAGGGAAGATTTGTTCCTCTTACTTTTTTTAAATCTAATTTATGGGTTGCCTGTTTTTTTTTTTTTTTATTATTATTATTACAGTACATTCTTTCTGGATGGAATTTTGTAATCGATTTCTTTCTTATTTCCTGATGTAATAGAGTTCTGAAATTTTGTACACTTGTGTTTTTGAAGACAATATTCACTTTTAATATTTTCAGAAGTTATTTTTCAGTTAATCAATTAATTAAATTAAATTTTGATTCCACCTTAAAGGCAATACCTGGTAGTGAATTTGTTAAAAAAAATTTGGATGTCATGATTCCATAATATTTATAATAATGAATAATAAATTAAAAGCAAAGAGAAGAAAATAATTTTTAAAGATCTTTCTATTGCACTAATAAAAGTGTACTTTTAAAGTTATTTTTATTAAATTATTTGATCAGTCTCTTTATCTCTTCGAATGTGTGTCTGCGTCTGATTGTCAGGCGTGATTGTGTTCCGGTATTATACCGGAAATCCGATATTTTCTTCATCCCTAATACCGCAATTCCGGTATTTTCTGATAAATCTATTTTTTAAAACTTAAGAGTGCCAAAGACTCAAACTACTACGGATTCTCCGTAGTTTCTACGCAATGTCAGCTTCTACTACGGACTAAACAAATTATAATCCATACTACGGAAAATTTACTTTGGATTATGCTGAGTCAATCCAAATGATTTTTTTAGAAAATGTCATACATTAACTAAGAATAACTACCTCACTTAAGAATGGTCCCATAAGAATTTATATACACTCTGTCCCAAAAGTTTATAGACTCTAGTAAAATATATGTTTTAGCAAAACGGAAAGGCATACAAACACCAGTTACAAATATGTTTATTCAAACCATATGCGACTTGCATGCAACGAAATATTTAGTTAAAATAACAATTTGTATTTCAATTATATAACAAAATGGGAATATTAGGTGTCCCAAAAGTTTAAAGAATATATGACATTTCAAGAAAAGGTGCTCAATACAATGTTTTTAATAGCTTAAAGTCTTTCCATTTTTCAGTATGACATTGTATACACGTTTTTCCATCGCCATCATTAAGGTTTGTAATATCTCTGGTTCCAAGTTGTACCATACACTTTCAATAGCTGTCTTCAAGGCATTCACTGAATAAAATTGCCCTCAATTCCCATATACCTTCCGAGACATAATGCCACACACATTTTCTATTGGGTTTAGACCAGGACTTATCGGTGGCCACTCAAGAACAGTAACAGTTTTCGAGTTTAAATAATTTTTCGTAGCATTGGAGATATGGATGGGAGCATCATCATGCTGATATTACCATTTTCGTTCCCCTATGTTTTCTGCAAATGACATAAGATGATTTTCTAGTGTTTCTATGTACTTAGGAGAATTCTGTCGACCATCTAAAAAGGCCAAACCCACTTGACCGTTGAAACTGAAAGCCGCCCACACCATCACAGATCCACCACCATTTTGCCTACTGAAAAGGCTCCCGGCCTCTTTTCGTAAATCATGCCAATATTTTATATTCCCGTCAGGTCCATCGAGGTTCCATTTTCTTTCATCACTGAAAAGGATAGCCATCATTTATCACCATATGACATATGATTACGAGCCCATTGTAATCTCTTACTAATGTGAAGCTTTGAGAGTGTTAATCGGATAGCCATTTTTGCGTGTATCATATAACCAGATCTATAATTCATCTATGAACAGTGTTGTTGGAGATTTGGAACCGGGAAGCCCTAGTAATTTCGCGAACCGACATTTTCTGACTTGAAGCCATTCTTTGTATCTGTCTAACATTGCGAATATCCGTTACACGAGGTCTTCCCGAACGAGATTTTGGCTTATATGGCGTCTTACGAGTTAATACGCGATAAATCATGCTTTTAGAACGACTTAAAAGTTTCAATATTTCTTTAACAGTCTTACAGAGCAATTTCAAATGCAGAATTTTACTCACTTCTTCATTAGAGAGCTGCTACGCTTTAGGCATCTTGAAACTCAGAACAAACGAACACTTTCTTTTTCTTACAATCAGTGGCGAATCCAGGGGGGGCTATCGGGCTACAGCCCCCCCCCCCAGAGCCAAGCCAGAATTCTTGATTTTATTTAACATCATTACAACCTGTTTTTTCTTAATTTATCTCTTTTAAAAAAATAATAAAATCGTTTCAACATTACTTTCTGGCTTGACTGGCTCGAAAATTTTCCTACTTTTGTAGTCATTCCACTTGTACTTGTAGCTTTAGCATGGTCGAAGACATTTTTTGGCTAGTTATTTCATTGTAATTTTTATTAAATTATCGAAAGTATTGTATTGTTTTTTATGATTCTTATTGTCAGGTGAGTAAAGTCTGTAAAGTTAAAGAGTTTTGGTTTACTTTAGCCTTCAGATTTTACCTTCATCACGAAAATACAAAATTTTTTTGACCTCAGCCCCCCCAGACCCGAATCCTAGATTCGCTACTGCTTACAATGTATTTATTCATCTCTAGATCGACGTCATGATTACCGATACCATATTTGCATAAAATTGCACTTGTCTATAAACTTTTGGGACTGGTTATTTCAGTTTATTCTACGATTTAAAAATTGGCATTAAATATACGGGGTAGAACTGCTGCTTTTTCAATTTACTAGACATAACATATCTATACAGAAAGTTACATCGAAATGCATCATATACAACAAAAAATGTAGGCAAAATACAAGATTCTATAAACTTTTGGGACAGAGTGTAAATATTCATTAATGGTATTCATACAAAATGTTATTATATTTTTAATATTGTTTTGTTATCAATTTTTATGGTTTCTTTTCATATGTGTTATAGGATGTTATTGAAAACTCATGAACTAAGACAAAATAAATTAAATAAATTTCTTATGTGAAAAAAGCATATTAAAAATTGCATGCAAAAGTTGAATCTTCGTTGTAATGAATGAATGCATATCCGTTCCCTACGCATAATTTTCCTGCTAAAATTTCAGGTATTTTCTCATGAAGCCACAATCACCCCTGGATTGTGTATCTACTGGCGCTTTACAGGGAATGTTACCAAATTTGACACAAATATACTTTGGAGCTACTTATACTTTACTAAATTAAAATAAAATTGCTCCTTTATTGTACATTAATAAAAGTGTGTTTTTATAAAATATTTTTTATGAAATTTATTTCTGTACTGATTTTATTTTCAAAATGCGCTCTCTTGCAGAGAATATGACCGTTTCCGCCATTGCATTGGTGATGTTGTGCAGAAGCAGTGTGACCGGGAAGACATTCTTTCCATGGGCAATTATCTGCTGGACAGCGCTGGGGAAATGATTTGGACTTGTCCTCACCAATCTGGGCCTCAGAAATCCCCAATCGTAGATGAGGGATTCGTTGGAGTAGATCGTAAAGACACTGTTGGACTTGACCAGCACCTACAACCTCTCTCCATTGTGCCACCGCCGCTAGGTGGCGCTCCAGGCAAAATTGCGGTCGAGGAGTCGCATTTGAGATCAGTCTACAGCGCCGCTCTAACTGGAGAATCGCCCTTCCTCACTGGTAACAGTTATTAGTTTTCTAAAATTTCGTTAAGTGTGCTGAAATTTATAAGAGTTCTCCCTCTTAAGCTCTCATAACTTTCGCTCAACCAAACTCAACTCAGTATCTTTCTTATTCTTCGGAGTCAAACTCACAACCAACTAACTTGAACATTCGTTTAACTAACGTACAACAATGTTTTTTTTTTTTTTTGTATTATAACAGCCAACAACTTATTTACTACTCAAACAGCGTAGCATAGCACAATATTGTCATAGCATAGCACAATATTATCTTAGCATAGCACAATATTGTCATAGCATAGCACAATATTTTCATAGCATAGCACAATATTGTCATAGCATAGAACAATATTTTCATAGCACAGCACAATATTGTCATAGCATAGCACAAGATCTTAGATGACAAGAGCTCGCGCAGTTTATCATATATTGCATAACCTTACAATGTTAGTGAAGTGACTTTGACACCTCATGAATTGTCTACATGGAAATGTTTTTTATAATTTTGGACAACATTTTATTAAAAAATGGGATTTTTTTGTCATTTTCATTCAGTGCGTATTTCCTCTTTGCGGTTTACTGAGCTGGTATGAAAGTACATTTTTCTGAATTGTTCATGAAGCAATGAAATTTTTTATTGTCCTTTTTTAAACTAACTATTTTTGTGACGGAGTCTATTCTGCTTCATTTTATCTCTAAATTGTTGCAGAAACCGTTTGGAAAACACAGACCAAAACTAAAACTACAAGTGTCGTGCATTTGACTCAAGCTTTCAAAACTTGTATTTGTAACATCAAACTTATTAAAAATTTAAATTCGGTGACCTCTTTGATTCATTTAAAATCGTTGTTTAAAAATACTGTTGGAATATGTCTTTAATAGTTTATATTCTTTCCCTGCATTAGTGTTCTGAGGAATATCAAAACATTCTGTCTCAAACCCTATGGGTTCATTAAATTAAGGTTTACATAAAATATATGGGTGCGTTGTGTAATTAAGAGTTTAAACTTTAGAGTGTGGCCTACAGGAAATCTGAAATAGCGTCTTAAAGCGAGATTTAAGATAAAGATGCACAAAAGTGAGTTTTCCTTATTTTAAGCAGATGGAAGATGATAACCGTTATTCCTCTTTTCGACCTTCACGTAAAGTTACTATACATATTTTCCCTCAATAGTTATCAACTTAGCTTTCACACCTAGGATGACTGAATGGAATAGGGAGAGTAAAACTATCTGCAGGCGTATCTGAGGAGACATAGATTTGTTCCACGGGGGAATGAAATCCATATCTTTTGGTAATTCAGCAGCTGTACCAGCCCTAAGCAATAAAAGCCTATACACTATCTCTACCAAACACAAGGAAAAAGTTCAAAAACGATTACACTAGACGGTTACTGGAATTTTATGCGTGTTTCATTTTGTTTCTGGAAAATCATATACTTTTGCATCTTTTTAACAGCAGCTTTTGGAAACAGTTAGATTTTTCTTTATTCACTCGCAGGATGCAATGCTAGGGCGACAGAAGAAATGCGCGGCTGCCTGGATCGACATCAGTACGAAAGAGATCAAGCACTGGGAGCTCGTGACGACGAAGATCGTCTGAGGAAAGAATGCTGGTTAGTATGCTCTCCAGTCTATTCTTAACATCTTTACTAATATCTATAGCTGGGGTATCTTATTCCAGTGTACTTGATAGGGAAATGTGTACGGTCATTTGCGTTGCATTCCTATTAGCACACAGAAAATGGCCAACATTACATGGGAATATTAGGGATTGCTGCGTGGGCATGCACACAATATTTGGCGCGAATTACATTGAGCTTGGCGGGAAACATCTATGAATGGAAAAGAACAGAACGATTGCCATAATAGGGAAGAATCTTGAAATAGTCGAACATGACGACTTCTGAAAAAATAATGAAGTCAGGTTTAAAATTTTAACTCTCTTAATAATAATATCAACTTCTGTGGCTTTAAACAGCAAGAACACTTCAGAGAGAGGGTTAAATTATCTTGGAAAAACAAATCATTTAATTGTTGTCTGATAAATGAATGCACAAGGAGTCTAATTCACAACATTCAAACATTCCTGGGCCTAGTAGGACTTTTGACGATATTTTTGTGCTAATAGGGTTATGCGTTTGCTATGAGATGCGGTTCTACGGCAGAATCATGGGTTCTCTTTAATTACATTGGAACTTTAATGTTAGTTGAAGATGATCGTTCCTTCGGTGCGCGTATCAACTCAAATAAAAGAACCAATATCAAAAATAAATCTTCTATTTACAAAATTTTATAAGTAGCAGTGCTAAAAATAACGCAATTATCGATGGTTTTAACACCAAACTGGTGGAGTATTCCTTGATATAGGCAAAGCGTTTGATAGAGTGTGTCATAATGGGCTAATTTTCAAATTAATCAAATAAACTTTCCTACTTATCTTATCGATATTATAATCAAAATCCCTAGTTGCCGAACTTTTCACGTTAGAGTCAATAAAGTTCTTTCCGTAGCTGGTCACATAAAAGCTGGAACTCCACAAGGAAGCATCCTCAGTCCTCTTTTATATAATATCTTCACGTCTGATTTCCCCCAGTGTGACGCCGTTATAAACTGTCTCTTCGCGGATGATACGGTCATTTTGGCCCAAGGTATCAAAACTTCATTTGTCATCCGCAAGCTGCAACATGGACTTAATGAAATAGAGCGATGATGCACCCTCTGGAGAGTATCAATCAATACCAATAAAACACACGCTTTAATGTTTAGAAAAGGTCATACAAGAAGAAACGTTAAAGCACTTTGTTTCTTTGGTGAAAACTTCACATAGGACAAAGAAATAAAATATGTAGGACTGCTCCTTGATAACAAAATAACATTCAGAAATCACATTAAATGTAGTACAGAGAAGTTTTGATGTAAAGTTCACCTTATTATTGCATTTATTGGACGTCACTCTCCTTTATCTCTCAATAACAAAGTACTTCTTTACAAAGAAGTCATTAAACCATTCCTAACATATGCTTCTCAAATTTGAGGCACTCCAGCCAAATCCAATAGAAATAAAATCCAAAAACTGCAAACAAAATTCCTCGGATTATGACAAACGCACCCTGGTATATCAGAAATTACATGATCCACCAAGACCTCTATGTCAAATGGATTGATGACTTTATAAGACAACTGTCAAGAAAAATACTTCAATCAAATACCAAAGCACAAGAACCCATCAATTGAAAGTCAGACTTCCTGTGCACGTAACAACGGGAGATACGCATATCCCTATTCCGCCACCAAATGGGCTCTAACGCTTAAACCGCCATAATGAAGTCAACACTTTGATTGCTTCTACTTCTGCATTTTTGACCCGATCCCATAACGCTTACAAAATTGGCTCGCCCTTCATCAGTCACTATTGAGGACAACCTCTAAATTGCACTCTGCAATCTATTAATGCTCTCTCTTTGATGTTTAATTTAAAAAGTTCATACTGAGAAGAAGTGCTCAGGCACTGAAACTCAACGAACCATCTAGTTCAAGCTAAAAATAATAAAACTTGTTTGTCGCAGGCGTGTGAGTAACAAAATAGAGGGTCCCTTATAATACATCCTAAGAGGTCGCGTGTTGACCGCAGAAAAAATAAAGTTACGAAATGTAAATAATCGCAGTAATGTCGTCGAACGGTGATACTACAAGTTAAGGCAGTGCAGAGAAGCTAAAACACAGAATAAAATACTAATATGAATCGAGCAAAATGATAGAATAGAGCATTCGTTACAGGCACGTTCATAGATATCCACAATATGTTATAAATATTTAAACTCAAACACTTTCAGACGTGTTAACGGGGCATACTTTGAAAGTGTCTATCAAGCTGCGTCGTAGTTATAGGATGGCAGGACTGGTAAAATGCTAGGGACACTGGACATAGGAGCCCCGATGAATCACTAGTCATATAAAAACTGTGGTAAGACTTAAGAACATGGTGCGGTTTCTCGCCAAACTAGGAAATTGCGCAAACCATCCAAAATTCGCCAAATATCCGCCATCTTGGATGGTTTCAAGATGGCGGCGATTCTAATGACAGCCATGGCCCAAAATGTAAATAGTACATAAAATTGGAAATAGTACATAAAATTGCAAATAGTACATAAAATTGCAAATAGTACACAAAATTGTATGAAATTTAGCATGACTTCTCTGAAATTCTGGCACAAATTAGAAATTCTGGCAAAGTTTTAGGGTTGCCAACAAAATGAAGAAGGTTACCACATTTGGCAAGAAATCAATTTGGCGAGGAAAAAAAATTCAATTTAGCGGACCGCACCATGTTCTTAAGTCGAGCCAAAACTGCTAGTTTCTTACCTTCAGAACTGAAAAATGAATAAATGTAGTAAAGAAATCACTGCCATGCCGAATAGCAAAAAATCAAATTATAACCCTCTACCTGCACACCTACACTCAGCGTTCGACAAAATGGCGATGGATATACGATGCGATCAAAACGTAACACGAAACTGAAAAAATAATTGTGTCAAATAATAATAATTTCGATTGAATTTAAATATGTATTAAATTATTTTCTTTCTCCTTCAAAATTATACGATCCTTTAAAATCTAGTAACAGTACTTAAAAAAGTGATCAGGCATCTCGAAGGAATGAGGTACTTTTATGATTAGTGATAATGTTCTAAAGCTGCCACCTAAATATATTTCGGGCCTCCAAACTGTCTACGTACGCAACTGCGTAGAGCCTTTACACAACAATTTAGTGACACATGTCTCTGATAGGAACCACTTCATACACATATGAAATATAGTGAACTCCCAACTATACGGTTTAATGTGGCGAAAGGACAATCTGGAAAACAAAAAAGTCGGGCAGAGTTCTGTAATGTTCACTTCCTACTTTCCCATCAGGAGCGGCACTAGTGTCTGCCCGACTGGGGGCACGATCTGCCCGACAGGGGGCACGACTTGCTGTACGGGGGAACGAGTGTAATGAAATTGGTCTCTAATTTTTCCCAAATCTTTATTTACCTACTATCTGAATATCCCGTTGCGTGAACGGGGTACAATAAATTTCCCATACGGGGGGGGCTTTGGTCCCCCCACTGGCGCCACCCCTGTTTCCCATACCATTGAAAAGAATCCTTTTATACTAAACCCCCTCTTGTTCACATTTTCTGACATCTTACATAACTGTTGTCCTCTTACATAACTGACACATAACTGTTTTTTAGAAATGTCTTGTTAACTGAAAGGGTTATTACCAAAAAAAAGGTAGTCTAAGAATAAAAATATTGTGCCAAGATAACTTTATCAAACGTAATTCCAGGGAACATAAAATCATGTACATTGTACAAAATGAATGCATACACTTCAAAATAAACATAACAGGTACGCAAAATTTAGGCTTAATTCTTATAAATTTTATTTAAACTTATTTTAACTTTAATTAATACAAAATGACATTATTGTAAAATTTTAGTCCTAAGATGAAAGCGTTAAAACTGGCAGGTTTATTTATTTTCTTATAGAGATAAATTATATTAATAAATTATTCCTCATTTTATTAGAGAGAAATATTTTTTTAATTAGACCAGATAATCGAGAATCTATTGTTTATAATTTACTGATAGCCGGACCCAGTGGCGGCGATTGAGGGCAAAAGTGAGGGGCAGAAATTTATAGACACCTGAAAATGTCCCGGAGTTTAGCGGGTAGACAAGAAAAGTTTAAAATTTAGTTACAAAATTGGCTAATTTTCCCGGACACTATTTTTTAAAAATATAATTCCTAGTTTTAGGTAGCTAAAATTAAATAGAAATTTAATTTTTTCAAAAAAGTGTGTGGGGGGGGGGGGGGGCGACTGCCCCCGCTCGCCCTCCCCCTAGTCGCCGCTACTAGCCGGACCCATATATTTTTTAGCAGGCATCCCTCGACATGGGAGTATGGGACACAACTCACTACCATCAATATGAATTGATTTACACTATTAAAAGTTTTAATAATTCGCTAAACAAATAAATATTGCATTACCTTACTTATATCTTATTTTGTCTTCACCTATGCCTTTCGAAACTGCTTATCACAAATTAAGAAATTTTGGTATAATGGGTACTTTTCATTTCACTATTTTTTTACTCAAAACTGTTTCACTGAATAGCAAGTTGCAAATATGCTGGCAGTCTTCAAAGAAAAGGAAAATTATGATGGTAGTGCAATAAATAAACAAATAATAGATAAAAGAAAAAGAAATCCGGAAATACAGCTAATATATGGTAAATATACTTTTATTCGCTGAATTTTGTTTTTCCTAAAGGAAATTATTATTGTGAACGATATTTTTTTTACATGCCTTACTTTTGCAACAATTAATTTTGATAATTTAATATATTTCTCCTTTTCATCGCACATTATATTCATGAAAGTTTATGTTGAATTTTTGGATATGAATAAGCATAATTTTTCTATGAATTGAATGCTTAAAATTTTCATCTGCTTATTTTGTGCTGCTTTCAGCGCCACCTGGAACTACCGACGTTGTCTTCAAAATGCTGTTCGAATTCACTGCTACGATACTCGAGAAGTTGACATCCAATCAGCTGTCGATGTTATTCCTCACGACCGAGGTTTTCTCTGCAGGAACCATTGGATTTACACCTGCAACAGCGCCCGCCTCTTGAACGAAGTCTCCGCCCTTTTAATGGCATCACTGTTGTCAATCATAGTGTATTCTACTTTCATCCCTAGACATCTGTGACAATAAGAAAATTTTGTAAATAGTTTTTATCGTGCTGTATTTAAGTTATTTCAATAAAAAATTTGTTGATTTTTGTTTTTTAAAATAATGTTTCGTAATCAATTACAAATACTATCATCAAAACGTTTATGCTACTGAAATGGATATTATTAACTTATTAATGCTTTCAATACAACAAAGGCACACACAACCGATGTAAATTATGACATTATTTATCCTTGGCCTTGTCAAATTGAACGTTGTTTAAATAGTTTGAAAGACAGAAAAATTTGTAGGGAAATTTTGGATTTCAGTTTGAATATCGACGAAGCAGGGCTACACCTAACAGGAATGTAAACGAACAGTTTGGGTGTTTGGTTATCCGAAAATCACTTAGTAGTTTCATTTAGAAGAACACACCAAGAATCTGTTCTGATTTGTGCTACATTTTTTGACGAATTCGTGCATAGAGGGATTAACGTGCCAAACACTGCCATCTATCGGAATAACTACACACTATTCTTTTCAGCAAGGCACACGTTATCATGTCGCTAGATGATATACCAGGTATTGCACGGGATGAAAATACTTTCCCATCTAATGTTTTTAACTTTAAGAAAAGCTTCTACATAATATTATACTCAAAATCCGCTTACAGTCGGCAGCATTTTTTAAAATTTAAAATGACGATACCAATTACACCAAACGATTTTTAAAAACCGCCTCCAAACTAATTTTTTCTATAAATTATTCCTAACTATTAAACTAGGGATATAAAATTTAATTTAAGATTGCAGGTATGTAGCAAATTAGGAGACAAATAAATGCAATGCTTTAAAATATCTGTTATATTTTCTTTCAATAGGAATGACAGAACTAAAGTTGCCTAACTTAAACAATGCCTTCACTTCATCTATTTTTTCCTAACTTTTACTCTTTAAATTTTATTGTGTATAAATAAAAATATTTTTTTGTTCTAGTTTAAAGTTGAAATTATGATTCCTTAAAAATTTATTCCATTTTTTTTCTTGTTGATTGTTTTTAAACACTAGAACTAAAGTTAACATTTTTTTTACGTAGGGAAACAGTTTGTAATGAATAAGAATGAACTATTTAATTAATATTATATGTATATATAAACAGATGAGGTCCCAGTTTTATGCATTTCCACTTTGAACGAGAACCGACAATGAGTGAAAAGCTATAGATACAGATCGTTTAAATGGGATTTAAAAAAAAATCATAATAATAATCCAAGCTAATGGATTAGAGTTAATGAAACTCACCCCGAATTGGTATATACAATTGGAGGTAAAATACTTCGTGGCAGTGGTTATCTAAATTAAAAAGCCATCGCTCGTTGTAAGAGCAAGTATGAGGCCGTCGGGTTAGACAGCCGATGCTTTACCAAATTAGCCACTAGAGCTTCAAGAACGGCAAACGCAAAATGCTTCATTTTAGAGATTAGACACCGATTGTAGAGCCCTCTATATTCTTCAACGGGACAGCTTGTACTGAGCATGCGCATTGGAAATACAGTTTTTAATTATTAAAAAATAAACTGTTTAATTATTTGTCGGGAAACCTTCCCTTAAACTTTCCTTAATTCTTCATAGTATTATCGAGCAGAATTTGAAGAAAATTCACAAAGTAGTTTGGAACTCTATATTGTTTGAATTATTTATGGGTTTCTTTTTTATTTATAAAGATTACTTTGATCCATTCAGCGCATCGACTGGAAAAAAAAAAATGGCAAATTTAGTTCAGATTACGACTTTATTATTTTAAAACGCCATGATTTGAGTATTTTCAAGTAGTTCAAGGCTGTTTTCGTGGAAAGTAGTAGCGAAAGGTTTCATAGAATTCATCGTTTTGTGTAGAAAAAATTTGCTTATTATTACGAAATTTCATATGAGCGTTACAGACATATTCTGCTATAATACAATTAAAGTTTTTTTTTGTATAAAAGAAAAATTATGCCTAAGATAATCACTATTACCGTTACTATTGAACTAGCTAATGCGCCTAAGATAGTCACTAATAGCTTTCCTATTGAATTTGACTGCTGATGTTTGGATTATTAGCTTTGCAAGAGTTCATAAAAAAAGCCTGACAATTATTTAGTCTAACTGTAAATTCAGTGCATTGTTTCTGTATTGTTAAACATCTATTCAGTCTATCATAAACAAGATCAAACGATGTCAATACACCAGAGATGAATTTGTTTACACGGAGCGCTTGGGCTCAGTGGTCCTCAATCTCCGACAGTAATTACTTTTTACCACTGTTCCTGACCAAAAAAGATTGATTTAGACATAAATTTAACCATTACAAACGGGGAGGGAAGTACTGAAAGAGAATATTAGTTCATTCACATTATATAGCTCATTCAATCATTCAACTATATATCTCTATCATACTACATTTAAAATTAATGGAAAAAAAAATTTAAAGACGCTTTTTACCACAGAGAAGAAGAATCAGAGGTCTCACTCCCATAGACCCTAATGGAAACTTTTTTAGCATTGCACTTCACATAGACAATCTGTGGTCATCTAATCACATCCATCTGTGGCCAACAAAGGAATTAACCAGAATACATCAGCGTGAAAAAAAACTAAACTTCGTTATTTTACTTATAAAAGTGAAACTAAATGTTACAAATTTTTGATTAACTTAAATCGACTTTGATATAAGTTAGGAAACGTATTCAACTTACCTGTTCTTATGAAGATCGACATCGAACACAACAAACATGGCGGCGACCTTGTGGTTCCGTTTGAAACGCGCGGGTATCGAAAGTTTTTTTCCACTTTTTTTGTCAAATTTTGGACAAAATATGTTGAAAGGAAGGCGTCTAAATTGTATATTTGGGTTTCTTCAATATACTACAGAACACAAATCTCCAATGTTTGTCGCCACTGTCTTCTTTGTAATATATTCCGGATGCAGGCCCTTCATTTAACGTTGAGGAAAAATTATCTTTTTCTATTCATGTAACGGATGGCGAAATGGACTGGAAACATTACAATATTTTAAAATCAGTTACTCCTCTGGATGATGAAACTTATTAAAATATAAGATTTGGATATACAGTAGAGTCTCGATAATTCGAGGTGGACGGGACCGGGCCTACCTCGAACTATCGAAAACTCGAGTTATCGAAATCATAAAATTTAATAAATAAATAAATAAATAAATGGAAATAAAGCAATTTTTAAATTTCTGAGTAGTTTATTTAAATGAAAAATGTACTTCCATATTATTACATTACTGCTGATAGCAACAGTTTAATTATATCTTTAAAAAATTGTCAATTGTTTTTTGTTTAAACACATTGCTCCTATACATCGATCTTATATATATATATCCCGTTTTCTTTCGGAGGGGCATTTCTATAGGTGGCTTCGGGATGCACAGTGGACATATGACCCGTCGAACAAAAAAAAAAAACCCAGACGCAGTAATTCTTTTACGTGTTGGTCATTAGTTGGGAGCTAAACTGATTTTTTTTTGACTAACACGGATTTATGGAAAACTCGAACAATCAAGACTCGAATTATCGAGACTCTACTGCAGAAACAAAAATTAAAATCTAAAAATAAAAAAACAAAGGATTTTGAGCTTGAATCTAACCAAAAGACGATAGGATATTATTTATTTAACTAAATTGGATAGGAAGTTTACCATTATTTTAAGGGAAAAAAAAAACAAAAACAGAATACAGAATAGCGATTTTGTTCAAAAAGAAATTGTCAGGTCACGTGATTTGGCCCGTAGGTGGGGGGGGGGGGGTTAGTATGCACATGGAAATAACGCTAAAATAATACACTAATATATAAAGAAAACTATAAATTACTTATGAAGCTTAACCTAATCAACTGATATACATACTCTCACTCGACCATTGATTTCCACTTTACTCTTGGATTCCTGTTCAGTCCCATATAATGTGCATAAATTAAAAAACTGACACTACTCACAGCCATCTGTAGCTCGATCAATCTGCGGGAATGCCACCATATTTGGCAGGGGAAATAATGACGATCTGGCAAAAAAAGATTTCGCGAAAAAACATTAATTAACAGCATTAATGTCGGAGGTAAGCGAAAGTGTAGTTCTGTTGTATTCTTCACAACTGAGAATTAGACAAATGAACAACAAAGAAGAATTCAATGCAACACCGCGTTAGTGCAGCAAATGTACTGGCCCAAAATATTAGAGATGATATTTCACAGCACCATAGCACTGTATTCAATAAAAGCACGTCTTCGCCGAAGGCATAGACACTTCAATGTGACCACCCTCCTCGTGGAACACACATTTAATCTTGCACGCAATAAGCGCGGCAAAGCCGCGTCTTTCTCCTATAATGAGTAAAACTAGGTTTTGCCTCGCTTCTGTTTCGAGTGTCGTGCATTATTTATAATTTTCAGTGTTATTTCTGATATAATATAGATTAGTATAAATTTACTAATAAAAATATATAATTTGTAAATTATTATAACGCTTAGCAATAAGTGATAATAATAATACAATAAAAATTTAGTTCTATTATCTATGTCTGGTTATCTCTGACAGTGATAATCAGAGATATAATGATATCGTTTTTTTTTATTGTAGAATAATATTACTGTTCAAAAAAGGTATCAAAATTCGGGAGTACCAAAACTGTTAAGGGCAGCCGTCGCACACAAATATAATTTTGTCCAGACACCACAGTGAGCTTTAAAAATGCCACATGTGTCGCTTCAATCGACCGCTTCTTGCTTATTTAAGATTGTTGAGCTGATTTAAAAATGTTTATGTTTTGAGTGATTAATTTCGCCTTCTTATATCGTAAGTTGGTCGATCCACAGTACTTACTTTTTAATCGTTTAACTAATTTTTGATATAAACTTAACATATTAAATTTACCGTTCTGATTTAGAAGTTTCTGAAATCACCTATCGCCGTTTACGATTTCCTGCGAAAAAGAGGGAATCACTACTGATTAGTTCCCTTCAGGCCAATTGGGACGCTGCAATCGAATCTTAAATTATAGGAGAGAATATCTTCGTCCATTTACGTGATGGAGTCCCAATGTTAAAGCTTTTCTTAACATAACTTGCGCATGTTCATAAGAACAACGCGTTCGTGAATAAAATTTCAAAATTTGAACAATTCCTTTTAAATAACTGTTCTTTATATAAATTATTCTTTTACATACTAAATGGTACATTTTTTTCGTTGTTATCTACGCCGTTTGCGGAATTTCATAATTTCAACAATTGGGAGAAATGCATCCGTCTACTTTCGCATCTACTACTTTACAATAAACATTGGGTTTAAGCAATCTGTAAGTCAAAATTTATTATAACAACAAAACTAAACGAAACATTGTACATAAGAAACAATATTTAAATTGAAACAATTGTTCAAAAGAAAAAGAATTTTTCTAAATTAATTAAATTAAATTAAAGAATTAAAAAGTTTTTTTTAATGAACAGTCATAAATGAATGTCTATGTATACTGCTAGTGAAACGTTAACGAGATCTTTGTGATTTGCATATCTCGAAATCACAAGTAGTCTAGTAAAACGGCTCATTTTGTTATGTAAAATGGCCAGAAATATTTATTTTTTCATGTTTTGTTAGTTATTTCGCCTTCACTGTGAAATCCAAGACTTCGACTTTGGCGCTTCACTGCGCACAACGGTGTGCCAAAAACAGATAAATTTAAAAAAATCATATACTGTTTCTTTGTTCAAACTTCTCCTAAATGGTTGGTTTAGGGAAAAAAAAATTGAAATTCAGATTTCACCTATAATAAACTTTTTACAGTTTGAGCCAAAATCTGCTTCGTAGCTTTAAAATTGACTGAGATACAGGCCTTAAGGAAACGCAAATTTCTCAAAAAGTTCAGAAAGTTCTGATTCTTTACCCTCGTATTTCGTTGAATATTAAGTAATATAAGATGTTCAGAGTAAACAAGGACAGTTATAAAGGTGAGTAAATGTGCTATAAATAAAGCATAATAAGCTGTTAACCCTTTCACTAAGGATATTTTTAAATTTATACAATTTTCTATGCGAATGAAGACAATAGGCTTCAAATAAGCTCAATTGGTTCTTTGGAGGTGTGTTTTTTTTAAAATTCGAGTGGATTTTAAACCATAGATTGGGACATAATAATCCCATAACTAAGAAAAAGCATGAATTTTTTTATATACGCGAAACATGATTATTATAACATGCAAACAATCAACAAGAAAAAATGGCAAATACAAAAATCTTAAAAAAATTTTTAAAAAAGGAAGCAAAATTTAAAACTAGAACAAGAAAATATATTTAAATTAGCATACAATAAAATTAAAAGATCAAAAGAATTTTTTATGATTATTATAAGTTACTGTGAAAACTTATTTACATGTTTGCAATATTCCATCAAGATCATTGGGAAAAAAATGTACGTTTCATACCAATACATCAGAAAAAATAAATTGAACGTACATACACAAAAGAATGAAATAATGGAAACTTTAAAATGATGAGTTAAACCTACAAAGACTGCTATAAAGAGCAGATATTAGATGGATTTTTTTTTGGGGG
>BGPR01005224.1:0-19428 GCA_013235015.1 Araneus ventricosus | reverse complement strand
GGTAGGGAAATATTAGATTTACAGTTCGGAGAATTGTTCTTATGATAGTTGAAAATAGTATTGACCATCTTGTTAAACTGATTTATACACAGGAAAGTACAAAACACAGTAAGGATATACGCCGCTCAAATATTTGCCTTTTTAATTTTGCTAAAAAATTCTTTTATTAGCAATACGTAACTGAACCAGAAGTAATGACCCCCCCCCCCCCCCCGACAGATTTACAGTTCGGAGAATTGCTCTTATGATAGTTGAAAAATATATTGACCATCTTGTTGGAATCAGATTTATACACAGGAAAGTACAAAACACAGTATGATATACGCTCAAATATTTGCCTTTTAATTTTGCCAGAAAATTCTTTTTATTGCTCAGGACGTTTCAATGACTTTAAAACGCAATTCAGGATCATTGAACTCAAAAAACCTTTAAGCATGATAATCATCTTTCTCATTCGCGTTATAATAGTCGAATGTAGAGCACTAAAACTCTTTCCCACTTCAAAAATTTTTTTGAAAGTAAATAGAAAGTAAAATGTTAGATGAGAACAGTTATCGTACAGTGCAACGTGTTTATTTAGTGTTTTTAACCTTTGATTTGAATCATTAACCTAAAATTTTGGCTCAAAAGCTTTAAATAGTTTCTCAAAATGTAGCAACCTATTTACATATTATTTTCCGAATTTCAAAAACCTTCATGCTGATTTGACGTCTTTCTTCCAAGACATCATTTCAACTCACGAAATTAAATTAATAACTGTCTGATGAGAAACTTTAACAGTGCAATCATTGTATAGATAATTTTTTATGTTCACTATACAATATTTAGTATAGTTATTACCGTATAGTTCAGGTGACTGTAACTTTTTAATACTCATGCCTTTTTACTTTCTGGTATTCGAAGTAAACAAAGAGAAAATATTGTAATCATCAAAAAAAAAAAAAAAAAAAAAAACGGTCTTGAGATTTTAACGAATCTACATGTTTTAGACACCCCTAAGTCCGAAAAACACATTCCTAGCATTATTTCTGTCTGTGAGTACGAATTAGATAAGTTTGCGCTGCAGGCAACAGGGGCACAGGTGGCGCTGTGTCTTTCAACACGATAGATCAAAAACGGATTGAGTTAGAGAAATGACATATGGTATGTGTTCCAAAAACCAAAATTCGAGATTTCTTTCAAATTTTGGACGAAATCTGTCAGTGGAAGAATCAGTCCGTGTGCATACAAACAGAAAGAGCTAGATGGATAAAAATTGTGTAGCAGTAACTGAAATCATCAAGATGGCATGCAGAGTAGAGTTAAGATTTATTATATTGTGAATATCATAAGGACAGCGATGAGCATACAGCTCTACAGTAGAAGCATAAGCTAGCCAGAGGAGCTATAATGATATCATTAAACACACGCAAACAGCAATAACATTTCAACCAGTGGCGGCTCTTGCTAAATCACCGTGAGGTGCTGCAACATAAAGTTCCACACTACGTACTAATGATCTCTGCATATCCTAAATTAGGAACTAATTTTCAATAGATTAATACTTAGTTAATAAAAAAATTATTATTAGATTTTTGACTTCAAAATTTTTTAATAAAGAAATTTTAATTTAGAAATTACTAATTTTTAACCAACAATAATTAATAATTTTTAAAATGATTTTCACAGTTATTTTTGCTACGTCTATTACTCCCATTTATAAGGATTTAGAAGCTCGACTGAACATGAAAAAAAAATCATTGAAAATTCTAAGTTAAAATAAATACATATATGGAGATAAAGGTACTATTTATAGATATTAATACAACTACTTAAAATAAAATCGGCTGTTCTGGTTTTATTTCGAGCGAAATGATCAATGACGTTTTCCACAATATTGGTTTGACCATGAAATGACATGAAGACGCTCACGGACAGGCAAAAAACAGAATTTGATAGATATCGTCGAAAATTTGCTATATTCACAAATTTGGTGTTGAGATGTCATCCTACGTTCATTCCTCTAGCTGTTTCGGTTTTCGAATTATAATGTTCATAAACACACTGACTGACAGGCATAATTTCCAATTTATCTTTTTTAATAGAAAGAAGAGGGAGACCCCGGGATCTCTAAAACGTGGCGATAACTCAAAGTCTAGACGTCGAACATTTTAGTCATTACAATGCTTTCTTTTTGTACATTACGAATTCGAGAAAGAAAGAAAGAAAAAATGGTTAATTTATGGCATTATACCTACCTATAAGTGGACTATGGTACTATTCAATGTGAATGTACTTACTGAAGCTCTTTGAGAAGATATATTCATTCAAACTTCCTTCATTTAATTCTGAGCGACTGACACAGGCTCTAGAGCCGCCGTATTCGATATTCTTTAAAATTTTATGCTTCTTTAAGCTACCCCTAAGGCAGAACATCTTTACGACCATAAATATATCGCACAGAGTAATATTGGGTTTACTTAAACTTTGCAATCCATTCTTTACAGACTTATTCACATTTAAAAGTCAAATCTTTTGAAAAAATTACATTGAATGAAAAAAGAAAAAGCAATTATTATTGAATTCAAATTTATATACGATAATTTTTAAGCTAACTTTTTAATTTATCATTTATTATTTCTTGATCTTCTTTTATTATTCATTTTCAAAGTTATTTACTTTCAAATTTCAGCCCGTGAAACATTTTTCTGCAGTCAAAAAAGAATCCTTAATTCCTTCTCTCTAGGGTGCTACAGGGATTACAGTTCCCTTGTTAGTCAAATGGCTCTGAGAAAAAGAGGCGAGAGATCACATTACAAATGTGCATGCTCGAGTAGAGGGAATTGGTACAAAGGGATTTTATAGTTCCGTAAGGGGGAAAAGCTTTCGAGAAGACAGCTGATAGTGAAAATTCCTCTGAAGTAACCTTTGTTTTCATCCAGATTTTCGGATCAGCTGAAAGAGTCAAAAGTTAATTTTATTGATGGATTCGGATATTGCATGCAAAACTAAATATATAAGTAATAAATTTTATGCACTGAAAAAAGCTGGGGGTGCTGCAGTTTCGCAGCCCTTATACACGAACCGCCCCTAATTTCAACATAAAGATAAACAGACAAATAATTAATTAATAAGGATTGTGACGGTTCGAAAGCGGTAAACGCCCCACTTCCAGCCGGCCCGCTTTCATTCGTTTTTTGCTAACCAGCAGCAATGGCGGACTGCCAAGGTTGCCAGCTTGGCCAATGGCAAGTGGGCCCCTTAAACAGAAGACAATTTGGGCCCCCAGGAAGTGTGGGAGAGAAAAAAAGAACTCTTTCTCTATAGTAAGCTTTTCTAAAGCAAACAAATGAAATAGCCCTGTACCTAAGGCCCATGTTTCGGCGTTCAGTCGTTTGGGATTTATTGCCGTCATAATTCGACCAGCCGAACAGGGGGTGGTCGAATACAGACCCAAGACGTATACGCAATTAAAACTGCCCGTAGGAACTGTACTGAGTTCTCTGTCCACTTCCTTTGACCTTCCGATCATTTACAGATGTTTCTCCAGAAAGTTGCGATGGCTGCACAAACCCTCGGGTTTTTGGAACAGGGTACCTCTTCTGTGCAAAGTCGAGCCGCAATACTCATTAACATTTTTTTCAGTTTCGAAAGCCCCCGGAAAGACGGAAGCAATTGCATCCCTTTGTGCAAAAAGAGTGCGGTTTTTGTGAGAGATGGCTATAAGAAGTGCTTTTTTCTTTCTTTTTCTGTGGTTTCATTTTACTGTCATAAAACCGACAAACGAGAGAACTCGCCTGTAGAATAATGTTTTCTTGGCTAAAACTGTAACTAGGACACTAAATGATATCTATGAAAAGACGACACTCAGGCTTTTCTTTATGCGTGTGGGGGGTGTTTGCGTTTAGAAGAGTAAAGTGTCGTCAGTATTATTGGTCTGACTTTCATGGAAAATAATTGGTGAGAAAAGTGTTATTTCTATTTTTAGTCGTAAGAGAGTAAAGACATATGTAGTGTATCTTTCAAAAAGGAAAGAAAAAAAATTTGAGAAGTAAGCTGAAATTATCATTTCTCTATTTATACATTGATTTTGTAGTAATAAACACTAGCCGCAATCGGCTACCAACCGACTCGTCCATCTTATTAATTGTCTTAATTTGATTAAATTAACAAACTTTAAATTCGCCAACTTGTTTAATTTTTGTTTAGTTAAAAGTATTAATTGCTACAAAATACTGAGAAAGAAATTAGTTGTGCAAAAAAAAGAAGAAAACAGTAGATAAGAAGTGTATTAGCATTTGAGATAAATTTTGATGCAGTATTGTATTTTTATGTCTAATGAAAGTAATGACATAAGTCTTTACATTCAAGTGTTAAAAAAGTCTAAAAAACACGAGATTCAATGAAGATTTTTTTTAAAAATTTGCATAATTATAATTTACAATTATTGCGTATTATTAAGTTTATTATAAAGTGAAAATTTAGCTTCATAATATCAAATAAATGAATTACATAATCTTCAGGAATATTATCTTGTTTTCAGCAGAAACAATGGTCATAGTTGACCCTTTTGCATTAAAACTCATAGATCTATTTTGAAAACGAGATCACAGTCACACATGAACAGATATGGAGCTGTCATGGTCACGTGTCGAGAAACTACAGTTTTTGAAATGACCTTCCAAATTTCTTGTCGATTTCCTTTCTATCGTTGTTTTTACTCAAATTCATAAAAGTAACATTTGTCTTTCATTAGATACGAGGGAGGAAGGAAAGCTGGAAGCAACGCAGTCACATGAGCAATGAATTATCCTTTGAATATTTCATTCGATACTATGATAGGATATCTTTTAAATAAACGGCTGATTCAGTAATAACCAAACAAAATATTTGAGAGTTAACTGAGCTTCCTCCTATACGGAACTGGATGCACTTTGGATCTTCAGAAGGCATCAGGTCTGAGATTTGTCGTGGTCGGCGAAGAAAACTGGCTTGCTGCAATTAAAAACAATTTTTAAAAAAAAATTATACACATAAAGTTAAGTGACTATTTTAAAATAAATTATATACCTCTGAATTTATAAGCATTTTTAAAGTCATATTTTGTGTTCTTTCTGAAAATATTGTTCGATAATTGAATGCTATCCAAAGATTCAAATACAGTCCGCTATAAACCTTCTGAACGTCACTTAAACATGACATGAGTAACAAACAATCGCCATAAAAGTAAACCGTATTACCTTTTTCCAGTTACAGATTTACTTATATTACTTACATATGAGAACACTTGCTGCACCACCTAGCGATGTAATCTAGAGATCGCGTCTTATACCGTAAACAGTAAGACATTTGGGAATAAAATAAATTACGAAGTTGAAGAGCATTAATGTAAATAAGAATGGTTAGAATAATTAGTTGCGCTTGTTTTTGAAGTTGTTCAATTTCTCTTAAACATATCTATAAAAGCTTATTAGGAAAAGCAATATTTGAAAATGGAAAAATAGCATTAAAAATAATCTGCTTTGACAGACACAAATTTAAATTATATGTCAGGAAGTTATTATTTTCGAGAAAGGTTTGTATATTTTTTCATGTATTTAATAAGATGCATGAAGGATTTATGTTCTCTGTATGAAAAACCATGAACATATCTCAAATAAAATTGAATACAAATGCAAAAAATTAAGTATTTAATTTTCGATGTATTCATGAAACAATTATTATTTTGTCAAATTCATTTATAATTATTTTTTCTGATTTTTTATTTTAATTGCAAATTAGTCTAATGAAATCCACGCAAAATGTAGTTCGATAGAGGCATTAGGGCAAACAGTAAGGCATAGATTAGAAAAAAAAATAGTTGCGATTTGACAGTTTTATGGTCAGGTTCAGCCCATCGAATTCATAAAGAATTAAAATATTAGCATCGGTAGCATTAACTTTATCAAATTTTGCTTAATCTGTAGGACCTGTTAATTAAAATATGGTGAGAGGAATAAATAAGATATTATCACGGACAGAAATAGAGTACTTTTTACAATTTGTCTTAAAATTGCGAGCTTATTCTCAGTGAACAGTCAAGTGGCGCTGCGATCGTGGGTGAAACATAAGATTGCAATTTACACTGTTCTGATGACAGATATGATGCAACACATTTACGCCTGAAATTTTATAAACAGTGATAACGAGTATCTATTTCAATTTAAAGAAAAGGAAGAGTTTGATTCTTTTTTGAATGTTTCAATTAACTTCCTGGAGAATATCAGAGTTGCTATATGCATAGTTTTCTTATTCCATAATGCTTCGTTTACGCTTATTGTTGTAATAAATTTCACCGTATAGTTTCTTTAAACACTATAGTTATTTACTAGTAATCTGTAGATGCGGAAGTAGACCGATTAAAAATAATGGATTTCTTCTTATTGTTCAAATGTTGAATTTTCCTGGAAAAAAAAAACCGATGAAATACACCAAAATTTTCAAATAGAAAATTTTTATAAATAATACATATGCAATTTCTTTCTGCGATAATTGACCAAACTTTGTTATAAAGCGTACGGACTTCCGGGCCTTGCGCAAGATATTTAAAAGTAGCTCAAATTGTTGGTTACTCGGTTGTGGCGTACTTAAGAATTTTCTTGAGCCATCGCAGCGCCCTCACAAGTCATGGCAAAGAAGCATTATCGGATTCTCTCTAGTATTGAACGAAACTTGACAGCGCCTTCGTTAGTGGAAATTAGAACTGGCAACTTTAGCCCCATCATTTCAAATGAAAACCACATCCAATAACGCTATGTTGAATCTTCAAATATGGATAGATCGAATCTTTATTGCTCCATTTTATAAAAGCATTGTCGGGGATTGGATTGAAAAAGAAGGTGTGTTAAAGTATACAAAAAGAATCCTAATAAAAATATACTAAAAACTTCTCGGCAAAACTAAGAAAATTGCTTAGTTTTAAGAATTATTGTAACGATTATTAATTCATGAATTCATAAAATATTCGTAAAAACAATGGAATTTCTCTAGTTCATGAATATAAACATTGTTGTTTGATAATGCCATGAAACATCAGATATTATATTTATACCTAGAATTTTAATGTTAAATTTTCAAAACCCCCATCATTTTATTTAAAAATAAAATAAGGTTTGATTGAGAAAATCAAATCCACCTTTTTAATCATGATATAAATGGATAAAACAATTACAATCTGTCTAGTTTCTTCAATAGTTTCTAATCTTTTCTTTATTAGTTCCTTACTGATAAATAAAGCAAGAAATTTTTTTTAATCAGTCCAAATCATGAAATTCCTCCAGCAGAAAGTCTACAAAATTTATATATATATTTAGTTAAATATCATATAATCAGAACATGTGTTGTATTTTCTATATATACATATATTAATCTAAAAATGAAAATTAAAGTAAATTAACCTTATCAATAATCATACAAAAGAAATAAAAGATATAGTTTGTTTATAGACTATTACTACTATGAAAAAGATAACCTAGAATTAGAATTCCAATTTGTTATATATATATATGAAAATGTTATTTGAGTTTTAATGGTTTAATATATATATATATATATATAGAGAGAGAGAGAGAGAGAGAGAGAGAATTTAAATTAGAAAAGAGATACAATTATTATCAATAATAGTGTAGAGATATTAAATGTAATCAAAGATGCAGATATATCTAGAGTACAGACTTTTGACTTCCAGGATTTTAATTAATAGTATAGATATTGAAGATTTGATTAATATCCTAGTAAATATACATAAAGATTTAGGTCTTAAAAAAGATAATAGCATTAATAAATTTAAAAATCATATTAATCTTGTACTAAAAGAAAATTATATCTTTTTTGATAATAGGATTTACCATCAAATTGAAGGATTATTTCAAGGAGTAGTTTAGCTACACTACTATGAGAAAGAATTAATTAATTATAGCAATAGTATATTATTTCGTTATACAGATGATTTGATATTATTTAATAAAGAAATAGACCTTAAGCCACAAATTAACTTCTATCCTGACTATTTTAAACTAATAAAAACTACTGACAATGAATTAGATGCAGAATTTCTAGATCTAGATATAAAAATCATAGATAATAAAATAATAACAAATATCTTTTTAAAAGAAATGCATTTAATTTTCAAATTAATAGATTTCCTTTTTGGAATAGCATTTCTGTCTTCAAAAATTTAGTGAAAAATTATATAATTAAAATTAATAATTTGGTAACAGACAATGAAAATAGAATTACGAACATTAAGATTTTTTACAGATTTGCATTGGTATATGGAACACCAAAAAAGTTTTTTAAGAGTATATATAGATAAGAAATATTTAGGTTACTTAGAATAAAACAATCATATTGGTATTTAATGGAATATTTATAATTCTTTGCTTGTAGGTTTGTGTTTTTTCTTATATTACTTTTAATGTGTAATTTTATTCAAATTGGTTATTGATTTATTAGCTTCAGATTTACTATATAGATGGCGCCAGGATTTATAAATTGAAATATTCCTTAAAACTAGACTGGATTACTAATATTCAAATATTTTATTTTATAAAATTTAGATAATGATATTTAATTGGATTACATATTTTAACAGCTTTTGAGACTTTTAATATAGGTATCATACTAATTCTTTAACTTCAAACTTAATTATTTATATTATTTGGTCAATTTATGTTGAATCTTAGTTAGAAATCTAGTTTTGGCAATATGTGAAGTCAAGCTAAGTGGCGGTTTATATTAAAAATGTGGAATACTGGTAAGGATGGGTAGAGACACTGATTCTTTAATTCTTAATGAATAAGTATGGATATTTTATAGAATGATGTATTTATTGTTTTTAGTGCAATATACTGTTGTATTACATTTATTTAATTTTAGTACTTTCCTTATAGTGATGTTTTATTGTTGAGGTTAGTGTATGATTTTTCTTTCTAAATTCTTTCATTGTAGGGTAAATTACCTGTCTGTTTTTTCAACAACTTTTGTAACAGGGATGGTTTGTACAGCAAAATTGATTTAGCCTGGCTAAAGCTTGTCCACAGTCAAACACCTAATTTAATTGTTGAAAACTCCATATACTTGGATTACCTTTTTCAATATTTTTGATTGCAACAGAGTTCTTTTACATGTTAACATATAAATGCTTAAACTTACTTTTTGTTCAAGGTATCTATAGCATTTTCAATTCTTTAGATTTTGTTTTAGATTTGGTTATATTGTTTAAATAATGGATTTTTAGTATAGGATTTGCTTCTTGATAAGTCTTGTTTACTTTGTTTTTGTATGTTCAAATATAACAAGTAATATTTAGGTTTATAATATATATATAACAAATTTTGGTATACTTGTTTTGAATTGCATTTTAATATGTGTTGTTTATTTTGTTTTGTATATTCAGATCCCAGACAGTACGTACGTTTGCAGCAAGTTTAATTTTTACTTGATATTATCTTGTCATGGCGAATTTGACGCGTCGATGTTGTATCGAAACTGTTCCAAATTAACCGGGAAGAATCGCCAACCTCGCTTGCAAAGCGAGTTTGCCACAGCGAAAATAGACAGCTAACGCCACCCCTCCTTGCAATGCAAGTTTGCTGTGGATTTATGCTGCACACTATAAGAGACTCTAAAACAGAGAAGATTCTCTCTCTCTGTTTTAAAAAACATCCGATTTATAATAGCATCTCCTAGACCGTCCTTCTTGTTATTAATTCAATAAATCAATGATAATTTGTGAAAAAACTAACTTTTTTTTAAAAAAATTTTAAAACATTTTCCATCTTTTTACCAGAACTCGCACTTTAAAGAAAACTTTATCGCCTTTTTCTTAATGCTGATATTTTGACGTTTATAAACAAAATTAAACCTAAAAAACAATCAATTTTTGTTGAAAAATAATAACTTATACATTTTGTCCCATTTTAAAGTAATTACTTTTGAACTCTAATTTCATATTTTATTCTGCTAGCAAAACGTAGTTATTAGCGAAATTCGCTCTCTCTTTGACTTCAAATCATATTCTCAACTCAAAATTTAAAAAAAATTAATGAAATCAAGAAAACAGTTTAAAATAAATCGTATACGAATCGAATCGAACGATGTATTAGCGAAATCTAACCTTTCCTGTTAGCGTTTATCTGGACGAGTGGTTAGAGCGTCAGATTTAGAAGCGGTAGGTAGTGAGTTCTATCCGAGGTTGTGTACTCTGTTTTTGCTATAGTTTGCAATGAGTTTCACGTGACATCATTGTAGCAAATTTGACGCGTAGTTACTTCGAAGCTGACGTTAACGTGCTGCAAACTTGTTTCAAGTTTGCATTCTTGTCATGTCACATTTGTTTCAAGCTTGCAGATTTACAGAGCAAGATTGCTGCAAACTAAAATTGCTATCTGGGATATAACAGGTTAATTTATATTGTGGCAAATTTGACGCGTGGGTACTTCGAAGCTGACGTTAACGTGCTGCAAACTTGTTTCAAGCTTGCAGATTTGCACAGCAAGATTGCTGCAAACTAAAATTGCTATCTGGAATATAATAGGTTATATTTTGGTTTATATATATATATATATATATATATATATATATATATATCAGGCGGACCGAAAAAGTCGAAGTATCTCGGATCGTTTTGCGGTAGTGCGGAAAAGTTGCGAACTCCCATTATTAAAAAGTGTTCAAAATCTTATTCTGAAATGATATCTTCTGTCGTCTAAATGGACAGAAAGTTGTGAAAATTGGACTAAAAATGGTAAAAATTCGAAAATTAATAAAAAAAATCACAGATTTCGTTAATAGGTTTGCGGCAGTGCTTAAAAGTTACTATTTGCTAACAACAACACTTTTGCAAAATTTCTGAATTATAGGTTAATACCTTCTGCCGCCTCAACGGCGCTGAATTTTTGAAATTAAAGGCGAATTTTTAAATAATTACACGTTTTACTTCAACTTATCATAATGCGAATCGAAACTTTATTGAACATTTGAAACATATAAAATTACAAAAGTACTATTTTTTGCAATCCTTTTGGATTCAAATTGGGATATTTGTTAGTTAAAGGTGTTGTTGTTAATAAATAGTAACTTTTAAGGACTACCGCAATTGAATGTTGACTATTTTTAGTCCAATTTTCACAAAATTCTGCCCATTGAGGCGACAGAAGAAATCAATTCAGAGTTATAAGATTTTGCGCACGATTTAATGATGAGAGTTCGCAATTTTTCAGCACTACCGCAAAACGATCTAAGATACTTCAACTTTTTCGGGCCGCTCTAATGTATATATATACAGTGGCTCACACAATTAAGGATACACTTCGTTTTTTGCGCAAATTAACACTTTGTATGGTGAATAATGCGCCAAAAATATAATTAAACTATGAACATTTTACTTTGTATATACACAAAATAAAAAAGAATTAATTAAAAATCATATTATTTCTACAGCTTTAAAACTTTATTATGCAAATTGTGAGGTCAAAAAATTGAGAATACACTTACAAAAAATATATTTAATTACCACAAAACATTTTCTACTTGGGTGCTATTTTAATCTAATTTTGGGTAAATTATCTCTTGCAGGCGTGGCACAAGGGTCGAAAATTGGCCCGACTCTTTTTGCCCTGTGTATTAATGACATTCTCAAACAATTCAATACTTTATTATGCATGTACGCAGACGACACAGCAATACTTGCCCGGAAAAAAAATCCCAATTATATTCAAATTGCTCTTAATTGCCATCTTAAAGCACTTGAGGACTGGTTCATTAAATGGAAAATAGAAATCAACGTCTCAAAAACTGAAGCTATTATGTTTGCTAATGCGCATAGGTACTCCAGCTTCCCCCCATTAAGATTAATGACAGAATTATCTCCTGGTCTCAGGAATGTAAATATTTAGGTCTTATTCTTGATTGCAAATTAACTTGGAAACCCCATTTTATCTACCTTAAAAATAAATTCCGAGACACCGCGCGTAAACTTTTCCCATTAATATCTCGGAAATCTAAAATGCCTAGGGAAACGAAGTTACTCGTTTACAACTCCTATTTGCGTCCCTTTCCAACTTATGCCTGTCCGATCTGGGGTTATGCCGCTAAAACCAACATTAAAATAATTGACGTTCAATATCATTCAGTCATTCGGCAATGCGAAATGGTATATCTTCAACACCGAAATGCGTAAAGCACTTAACTACCCCTCTCTAAAGGAATTCATTGTCAAAATTGTAACAAAATTCTTTAATGTTCTCGACACGCACGAAAATGCAGCAATTCAACTTATTCCTAATTATATCCCCGATCCCAAAATAAAAAGACCGAGAAATATTCTCCTGTAATAGTAATGCACCTTGTCCCCCTCCCCGCAGCTTGTTTACATTACTCACTTTCCGACTTTTTTCTCCCACGGTCCTCTCCTCAGATATTAACCATACACAGTTAAGCTCTCACAGTTTCACTCTCCTCCACTCCGTCTCAAGATCTTCTCTTCTGGCCACCGCTAGACTCCTGACTTTCTCAGAACTGTTCCCAGTTCTTCTCAGAGCTACTGTGCGAAGGACGTAGCTTCTATTAAGCTCCAATGTACGCACCCCCTCCCTGTCTCTCCTCACTGCCGAAATGAATCCTATTCAGCTCATTGTCAGATACTTCAAGCCGTGTTGGACTCAGTACTCGTCTAGAATGGAGGTAGCCCCTTTTTGAGGGGCGGGTACTCCGGAATTTATCAAGGACAATTATCTCTTGTCTTTCAAACAGGAAATTTCAAGTCAAAATCAATCAAGTCCTTTCCTCAGTTGGCAGCATCCAAGCAGGAACACCTCAGGGCAGTTCCCTCATCCCAACCCTCTACAATATTTTCAACTCTGACTTCCCTCCCAAGCGACAAAGTCCTTAACTGTCTCTTTGCCGATGACTCAGCCATCCTCACAAAGGGTAGCAATACCAGATTCATTATTAAAACGCTCCAATCCCAACTAGAATGCATTGAATATTGGTGCACCAAGTGGAGAGTGGCCATCAATACTGACAAAACAAAGGCAATTCTTTTTCGAAAAGGACACTCCAGCAAAGTACTTAAGACCCTCTCATTCATGGAAGAAGATTTACCCTGGGAAAATCAAGTCAAATATCTTGGACTTATTCTTGATAGCAAACTCTCTTTCAGGCAACATGCTAAATATAACTCTGACAAATTTTGGAATAAAGTCCATATGATAATCCCTCCGATTGGAAGGCATTCTCCTCTCTCACTAAACAACAAAGTACTATTATTCAAACAAATACTTAGGCCTATACTAACCTACTCTGCAACTATCTGGTGAATCACCGCAAAAACTCACAGAAGAAAAATCCAGATACTGCAAAATAAACTCTCCGAATCGTAACAAATGCCCCCTGGTTCGTGAGGATTGATGTCATCCACAAAGATTTAAAAATTGAGATGATAGAAGATCACGTAAAGAATATTTCTAGAAAATTCTTCAATCAACTTCAAGATTACAAAAACTCTCTTATCACCATCAAGTCGAATATGCTCATACGACGGAAAATATCCCTACTCTTATTCTACAACCAAATGGTCACTCCCTCTTAAACCTCAATAATTAGAAATAATTCCTCTTAACACACCCTCTAATAATTCGATCACCTTTCATTGTTTTTTATATTTTTTAACTCTCACCTTTATCTACTTCTCCTCATAAAAATACAGCGGCTTTCGTAGCCATACTTCAGACGGCTAATTTAGCTTTTTTATTCATTTTTTCCCCTCACACTATTCAAAAGCACCCAATCTGTGTAGAAGCGCATGTTTGCGCTGGTACTCAATTAAAGATGTACTATCAGAGTTTATCTCTTGTTGAAATCAACTTGTGTTACCTGGATACTTTCCTCGACGGAAGCAACAATGGAGCAAGGACGTGGAGGCGCGCCATCACCTCTTCCGCCTCAGTTCATCCAGTCAATAGAGATCTCCGATGATGAGCCCACCAGGTGTCAACAGTTGCGTGCGTTTGCGGAGAAATGCTATCATTACCGGGAAAAAATCAAGTGTGCTCGATTCCTGATGAATTCGGAACCCAATGATCCGCTCCTGCCTACGCTTGCACAAATGAAAAAAGCCTATGGAATTTCTCTGTCTGCTCTGGAAAAAAGGGTAAGTGGATTTGGAACTTGTCCTGTTGTCAATTAAATTTACCATGTACCTAATGAGAGGAAATCTGTTCATAAACGTGTTAGAAGTGTTAATCATAAAAATGATAAGTCTAAATCATTAAAACATAATGTTAATAATTCTGTTAACGATTGTGATATTGGTCAAGTAATTGTTAATACTTATGATGGAATGTCTGTTATTGATTGTTCTAATGTGTCTATTAGTGATGGTAACAAAGTGCCATTAAATGATAATCACATTTATTAATGGATCACAATAGCGAATATGTGCAGTCGTCTAAACGGCACACTGTCAAAATTAGTGTTAAGCATAACTTAAATGATTCTGTTGTTAGTGAAAATAAATTTGATAAATTAAGTGTTGACGATAATGAGATTGAACAAGGTGTAATTATACCAATTAAATGTCCCCCTCCTATAATACTAAAAAGAACTGACCATTTTATATAGGATCTAAAAAAGATAAATGATGAATGGGGACCAGTTGAAAGTAAACTTGGTGGTTCCTATATAAAATTGTTTACTCAGAGTGATGAAGCCAGTAATAGCCTAACAAAATTTTTAGGAACAAATGATATGGGTTATTTTATAATTGTACCCAGATCCGAACGCCCTATCAAAGTTGTAATACGCGGACTTCCGCGTGACCTAAACGTTGATGTTCTCAAAAAAGCATTAGTTGAGGAATATGAATTTGTTGTAGACAAGGTTGCCCAACTAACCCGATTTAAAACTAAAGAGCCATTAGAGCTGTTCCAAGTAACATTGCCAAATATAGAAGTAAATAAGGGCATCTGGAAAGTTACTTCCCTGCTCTATCTAAAGATAAAGGTTGTAAAATTTGAACTGAAAACCGGAAGTATACAATGCTTTAATTGCAACTACTGGCATCATTCAACGGCAACTTGTGGTTTTAAACCAAGATGCATAAAATGCGGTGGGCAGCATGTGAAAGAATGTGACGGTTTCAGGAGGATGAATGCACTGATCCTCCTGAAACCGTCACATGCATAAATTGCAAACAAGAAGGACATGTTGCCTCCTATCGAGGATGTCCAATGTTCCCCAAATCGAATAAGAATCCTGCTATAAATGAGAGGAAACAAATTACCTCGCGAAAAACAGACCCTAGCATTTCCTATGCTAGTCACTTCAACAAAAAAAAATTACAGGTGAATATACCCCCGGAAAGTCAAATTGGCATGGATAGGGTAAAAGAGGCTGCTACCGCCAACTACATTCCTGAAGTGGAAGCTAACGAACTGAAAGATATTCTCTATGTATTAAATGACACTAAAAGATTATTTGCCGGTTCAGATATTAAATGGCTGGCCTCACAATTAAGAGGAAAAGATGATGATGTAGATAAAATCCATCTCCTAATTAAGCATCTTCCCACATTCTCTCCTCCTAAAATTGCTGAATGGATGTGCATTCTGGTCTTTGTATTTGCTTCTGGAATGCGAATGGTCTTACGCATAAAATTCATGATTTTCGTACCTTTGTTGACGAGAAAAAAAGAGATCTTCTTCTACTTCAAGAAACCAAAATTAAGAATAGCTTCTCCCCATGCCTCCCGAACTATACTTTCTACCGTCAAGAAGGACCACAGTCCCCACTCTCTGGTGGGACTGGAATTTTTGTTAAAAGTAACCTCAATCATGTTGAGTTATTTGTCCCGAACCTGAACTATGTTTCTAACACGATTGTAAAAATTTCCTTGGCTAATCAGCTATCAATTGTAATTGCTTCGATTTATGTATCTTGTCAGGTAAACAGCAGATTCTTGGATGATCTTGACAAAATACTGAATCTCAATAATAGTGTAATTATGTGTGGCGACTTCAATGCCCATCATACCAACTGGAATTGTAAGCGTATAAATGCAACAGGTAAAACCATATATAAATATGCGCACTGTAAAAATCTTGAAATACTGGTCCCCCAACCCCCACTAGATACGGCCCGAATTCGGCCACAACCATCGATCAAGCACTAACAAAAAATTTCGCCTATAGGTATAAAATCGAATCTATTCCTGATCTTGCATCGGATCATAATCCGGTAATACTGAACTTTGATTTCAATATTGTACTTATCATTGTAAAAAGGCAAAAGGTCTCGACAAATTGGGACAATTTTAAAAATCAGTTGAATGAAAATGTTAAAATTATATTCCACAAAATTTTAAATTCAAACGATCTTGAGAATGAAGTGAATAAAATTATGAGCGAGATTACCAACGCTTACAATAATAGCTCTAGGCCGTTAAAGCATCACGAGGACTAGAGACTTTACCTGCACCCTCATTTAAGAGAATTAAAAACGGAACGAAATAGATCGAAGAAGGTCTGGCAAAGATTCAGAGATCCTACCTCAAAAAATTTATTTAACCGTGCACAGGCCAGGTTTCGAAATGCAATGTCCGAATTCAGTCAAAGTATGTACATTAGCCAAAACGAGCAGTTACACATATATGATGGCACCCTCTGGCGTCGTACTAAGACGCTGAAATCTAAAAGATTTGAAATTCCTCAATTAAAAAAAAAACCAGGCACCAATCTACCTTCGCCCACAGACCTGGAAAAAGCGGAAATTATTGCTGATCATCTAGAGAGTCAATTCACCCCCAATGATTTTGGTGACCCAAATACCGAGAGAACAGTTGAAAAATCCATTAGAGAGTTTAAAAAGGAAATCCGCACTTCAAAGTTCAAAAAGGTGCAACCTTCTGAGATTATTTGCTTTATAAAACACATTAAAATCAACAAGGCTCCTGGAATTGACTCCATTGCAAATAAGATGCTAAAAAATTTGCCCCTGAAAATTATCTTAAAACTGACTGAAATTTTTAATCACATGCTCAAATTCAGACACTTTCCTAACTGCTGGAAAACGGCTAGAGTTCTGCCAATTTTGAAACCGGGAAAGGATCCGACTCACCCCGTTAGTTACCGACGAATATCATTGTTACCAACTCTCAGTAAGCTAGGAGAGAAATTAATCCTAAATAGGTATTTAACACATGCCACAAAACTCAGGCGTCCCATTCCTCCGCAATTTGGGTTTACCCCACAACTTTCCAAGACCCATTAGCTCCTTAGAGTTGTAGAGCATATTAATGAAGGGAAGAATTCCAATCTGGCTACTGCTGCCATATTCCTAGATATTGCAAAAGCCTTCGATAAAGTGTGGACCGAGGGTCTGATTCACAAATTAATTGCTTACAAATTTCCTCAATACATTATTGAGATAATACAATCATATCTTACAAATAGGCACTTCACTGTTCTTGTTAAAAACTCAGACTCTACATCAAGAAAATTTCAGGATGGCGTACCCCAAGGGGGAATTCTGGCTCCTATAATTTTTGTTTTGTACATGAATGACATACCACAGGTCAGAAATATTATGATAAGCCTTTACGCCGATGATACGGCCATACTCTCGCAAGGTAAAACCTCCGATAAAGCTATTGTACCCCTTCAAAACTACCTTAAAAATTTAGAAGCTTGGCTTGTGAGATGGAAAATTAAACTAAATGTTGACAGGACAGAGGCAATTCTCTTTAACAGAAAGAATGACGACTGGCCAAAAGTGAAGGTCTATGGCACCCCAATCGAATGGAAAAAAAGAAGTGAAATATTTGGGGGCTGTTCTGGATAAGCAACTGAACTTCCGAGCCCATACTAGCCTGATCTAGGAAAAATATAACAAATCATTCCGTGCCCAATACTCTTTAATCTGTAGGAACTCTAGTCTAAATCTCAACAACAAGGTACTGATCTATTTAGCGTATCCCAGACCAATTCTTACTTACGCGAGTCCCATTTGGGTGTGCACTGCCAAAAGTAACTTACGAAGCATTCAGGTGCTTGAAAACAAAACCCTAAGAATGATTGCAAACGCCAGGTGGTACCATCGAAATATTGATATACGAAATGCATTAAATGTCCCCTCTCTTCAGCAGTTCATTCAAAATCTTGCTAAAATTTTCTATGGAAAACTGCCGGATATCAATAACCCCGAAATAACCAAAATTCCTGTTTATGATCATAATGATAAACAGAATCGTAAGAGACCAAGAATGACTATCTCACTCTGAGTTCCCCCCCCGCACTGTTGTGCATTCCTTTCCTTAACCTTTTTCTGCCTTAGATAATTTTTCACAACTTTCTAATCTCCTATTATGTTCTTTTAAAATTATTATTATTATTATTATTATTTTAATATTTTTGTATTTATGTAGTTTGTAACTTTTTATTGATTTAATTTATTCCTAAATTTGAGCTTCCTCATATTGGTTTATGCATTTTGATTATCAGGTCTAGTTTTCATTTCCACTTAAGCCCTAATATATTAGATTTTCAGATGGTGGGGCCTGCGTCCCCAAGGAGCTGAAACCACCACAAGTTATTGAAATCAGCCATTGATACGAGTATTTGTAGAGAAAATATCTCGGGTTTTCTGCACTTAAATTATAGAAATTTAAACGTAGCGTATGTTAAAAAAAAAGAACAAATATAACAATCGTAGAGATTTACTACCGATTAAATGGTTGACAAACGATTGTAGCACCACTGAGCGTGACAGACGTCAAGCCCATGGTCACATTCGTGCCATCTCGTAGAGAAAATAGAAAGCTCAAATGAGTATTATTATCGTTTATCCAACAAAAGCAAGGCGTCCATAGAGTGCAATCTTATACTCCCTTATATATATATATATATATATATTTGTAAGGGAATAGCTTTAAACTGTATGTTTTGTATACCCATTTTACTCCAAGCAGGTGAAAATGGGTATGTAAACCTAATACAGCAGCAAGTGAGGAAAAAAACCCGAATTATTTGTTTTAATACAAAGGTTTAGTAATACCATTGAAAATTAGGTTTAAGAATTGATGTTTATGGATTGAAAAAGATAATTTTACAATCAATTTTGACGAAAAAGAAACTATTTTTCCCCCAAAATAGTATGATTACGTTTATCATCTTTTTAAAAAACGTTAATGGTATCTATCACTAAAGTGTGGACCATTCAAAATTATTCGATAATCTTCAATGTAATCTTCACACAAAAATTATTATTTTTCAAATTCGTTTCACCTTATAAGTATCGATACTTATTACTGATCATCTTGAATAGCCATAATTTTGCCAAAAAATTCTTGTTTGCATGCTTCCCCCCCCCCCCCCCCAAATATAATGCTTTTACACAGGCACCCACTGTTGTACA
>BGPR01005223.1:71339-97306 GCA_013235015.1 Araneus ventricosus | reverse complement strand
ATAAATTCTTATTGATCCTGCCATGTTAGGTCGCACTTGCGTACATTACAATATGCGTATATGTTATCAACTACCGTTAAATGATCTTTTGACAGCAGTCGTGTGTCTGATGAAAACTGAGTATTAAAAGAGGTTACAACAATATAAATCGTTAGATTTGGCGAAATTTGACATGTTCTTGAATAAAAATTCGGATCAATTTCCGCATTATATGCCTTATTGGATATTAATTGTTATTCAATGAACTTGCATAAAAAAATGTAAAGCAAAATCTTGATAATCTCTTCTCATGGATATAATCTCATTCTAGCAAATCTACAACTAATCGCTACCTAACCCCTCTTTTTGATGAGCGACGGATGGCTGATTAGTTGCTAATGGGTTAAACGCAAGTGTCAAACATCATGTGAAATCGCGTTCAGAAATGAAAAATATACAAGGGAAAAATGATCTCTTCTCATATATACAATCTCGTAAATTCTAGCAGATCTACAGCTAATCGCTACCATTATTAATATTGAATTAATATTGAAGCAGAGGCTATTATCTACCTCTTTGTCTTTTTATTCTTTCCATCTGTCTCAATTGCTATGGTGAAGGACTTTGGTAATTTAGCAGTAAAATTTTACAACTTCCTTTCGTCCTGTAGTTGTGTGTAAACTATGTGGGTACGAGGCAAATCGTAGGATGTCATCGGCATTGGGTGAAACTGGAATTATCGATGGGAATGGCAATTTATCCAGAGTTCTTTTACTAGTTCTTAAAGCACCAAATTGAATAAAATGGATGAAAGGGCATCTCCCTGTTTCACGCCAGAAGTTGGTGTGACATCATGGTTACTAAAGGGAGCAGAACTCGTAGAACTTTGATCATCTATATTTCTAATGAACTCCCGGTCGACAGCTCGGTTTTCTAATCCTGCGAAGACCGCCTGGGGAGACATCGTGTCGAAAGTTTGTTTTAGGTCATTGACAGTTGATTTACCGACTCCTGGAGCAGTACTGTTCGTTAGATAACGCCTGTTAATCTCATCCAATGTGATGGAGAAAAGTAAATTGTTGTCGCCATCGTTTTTCTGGTTGGATTCAGACGTGAAGATTCGTCGTTCATTAAAGTTCCTAGGAAGTGATATGGCCATTTCCCAAAATGACTGAAAGTCGTTGGTATCATTAGGAGTCGCAATAGGATTCAATGAAGAATCGGTGTATCTGGAAGGATTACGTCTAAAGGGTGTTTGAGCCTAGGTATATTCAATACGCCATTTCGGACATCTGGATAGGTTCCCCCTCTGCGGGCGATCTCTACCATTTATTCCGTGGGAACTCCTAATTTCAGTCTTATCGGGGATAATAACGTCCAAGATCATACTGGTACGGATGAATAAGCTCTCTAGATATGGCCGTTGCTTAAAATCATCCCAAAGTTCCTTGAGTTCAGCTGATTGAGTGCAGATCCGGTCTGCCAGGAACTATGGGCCTAGGTGTTGAAATGGTTTGGAGTCCGTGTCGGTATCGAAGAAAATGGGTTCAGGTGGAGGTTCAACATCGGAAGTAGAAATTCATGGAAAGGGGCATTTGCATTTTCAATAGCATCTCGGATAGACTGCAGGAGGATCTCGGAATCGCCACACGTTGAACCAATCCTGATGTTATATATTGGTGGAGACTCGGCTCTTTATCAGACTCGCGCTGTAAAAGGAAGTCGGGATCGCTAGTGGAAGACTAGCAAATCTCCGGGAACTGCTGCTCTGGAACGACAGAAGGAACAATAACAGATGGCAATCGGATTCCTGGAGGGAAGATGATATCGAGAGTCTTGGATGTTGAAGGGACAAGAACATTGGCTTCCATCCTTCTGCCGAGTTCTGGTCAAACATCGACGTTAAGAACTCTAGAATGGGTTGGTACACGATCAGTACTGGATCGGAATCGGGCTAAGCTGAAGGATCGGGAAATGGATAAGGAGGAGCAGAGAATCGGACTAGTCGATGACTGCTGTCTGCAAAATTCCTTAACTAGTTCTTTGTACTTGCGCAATACCTCAAAGCACTGTAATATTTAATATACAATTAAGTAAAAATAATGCGAGCTTCAGGTGGAGTTTCTCTACTTGTAACAAACAACTCTCCTTCTATTCCTATAAATCTGAACACACAGTTGCGGGCTATTGCAGCTCGTATACAAGTACATTCATTTATAACTGTCTGCAGCTTATACTTGCTTCCCGAATCAATCTATAGATCAGACATAATTAAACAATTTAATTTCTCAGCTACCAGCTCCTATCCTTCTTGGTGACCTAAATGGGCACAGTCCTCGTGGTTGGGGAAATTCCAATACCCGTGGTAATCGAATTCAAGTTCTTACAGATCATTCTCTTGAATTCCAATCGTCCCACTAATTTTCGCCAACCTACAAAAATCTTTCATACAATAGATCTTACTCCGTCTATGACTTTGCAGTTTGAGAACTTGCATAACAGCGACCACTTTCCCCTACTTCTAACTGACTATAGAATCGGCGGTCCTATTTCCTTCGTACCCCGCAGGTATTTTCGATTTATCGGACTGGGTCAAATATGCTTTATTAGCAAAAATCGCATCTGATGTTATAAATAACAGCGTTGAAGCCATATCACGGGTCATCAAAATAAATGTGGCTAATGCTTTCATCCCTTTATCAAAGGGATCAAACGGGTTGCAAAATAAGCCTTGGTGGAACAACGAATGCCAGCAAGCGCAGAAAAAGCATGGAGTGAATTTCGCAGATACCCCACCACTACAAATTTAATACATTGCCATCGAAGATTTGCGTTTCTAAACATATTGTGTTTTTCATAACTAGGCCTGCAATGATGTAAAGTCGAAATGACTTTTTACTGTCCTCGTTTTATGAATCAACAGGTATTTTATGTGCGACATTCCAGCAGTAGTTTGCTAACATTGAGCTCCATTTCCCTTGATAGCGCATCTCTAAATCACGCATACCCTGATGAGGCGTTCGCCATTCTCATCGCTTACAGAACAAAAATCGAGAGCGAGAATATAAGGATCTTGCTTTTTAAAGTCTCCATAAATTTTCCACACATGTGATGTCTCCACAAATGTAGCAAAAACTGCCAACACGATTCGCACATTTTCGAGGCATTGTGTCCTAAATACATCACTCGCCTATCGTTTAAAATCGTTAGATATTTCACATGCCTATAATATCGAATTTCACAAACGGAACTGACGCGACTGTTGCAGAATGATGCGATCTCGGGTATTGAAATCTGGCTGATGTTATCCGAACTATAACAGGCTGGTAGAATTCCTTGACTGACGTAAGGACTTGGATGCTCACACTATGCCGACCTACTCGAGGAGTGTAAGGTCTGGAGTGTACCAGTGGAGAGAAAGCCCATAGGAATGAATTGTAATAGAAAGAAATGCGAATTCAGTACCATGTGTATGTGGGACTACCTCGCCAACACCAACCCTGTAAGAGATAAAAACAGCAAGATTAAACATATCTATAACGTCGAATTTCAGTTAATGTCGATCATAAGAGATGCTGCATATAACCTTTCACTCGGTCAAGGAACGACGAGATCAGATATACAGTAAAAATTCGACTATCGAATATTCTTCATCCACAATGGTGGGAAACGTATACATCCTAATAAGAATACCAGATTGTTCATTCCGCTTAAAACCACTCGAATTTGAGTCTCGACTGAATTCTTTTATTTGACATCATTTACTGCAACCTTAAAATATTCAACTATTCCAGATCGCTCCTCAACCGAATTCTAAGTGGCTTAAGTAGCCAAACTTAAAATGCTGTTTGTGAAAACCTGGGAAATTTAGCTGGAGCCCTTTTTAACACTTGGGTTGAAGAAAAATGAATTGGCTCTAAACGAATAATCCAAGTCGAACAGTGGACTCTTTTCATACTTCATATATTTCATTTTCCATTGGTTATTTAATTGCAAGTGTTTAGTAATTTTTTAAACAAATGGGTTCAATCTTGGGCAAGAATGTTTCAAGAAAAGTAAACTGTTTAAAAAATGAATTTTATTAAACAACATTGACGTTTAAGTCTTAATACATCATTAGTTCACGAAAGCTTCACAGAAAAAGTGTGAAAAATTGTTCATAATTTTTTTAAAACCTCATCGCACTGTTTTCTTGCGCTTTAAACAGTCTAGTTTTTATAGTACGTTAAACATTACGTTTTAAACGGTTGTACTTTTTTACACCATATCGCAGTCATCCCCCAGAATTGAATTGAATTTGATTTAGGAGCGTTTGTTTTACTTCACCATTGCGGTAAAGCGGATGTTTCCCCATATCGACACCATTGCATTAAGTAACATTCACTACACATTAAATTCAAGACTTTACATAAGAGGGTGAATTGGCCTTTGATGGAACTAGGATAGAACTTATCCAAGTAAGCATTATAGTCTAAGGCTCCTTCCGAGAAGTCATCACTCTCCAGATGGCATGGTGATGGCCTGTTGGATTGAGATGATTCACCGCCATCATACTCATGATCAGTTGAACCAATCCGAGACGCTGACGTTAGACATGGGGTGGGTTCTTCTCGCCCTTCACCAACTGTATCATTTTGCTTTTCTATGTCTTCTGTTGGGCCATCTGGACAAAATAAAACGTATAAAATTTAAATGTAGTGTAAAGTGATTCATCTCCAAGAAACAAAATCAATTTGAGCGTATGCCCTGGTATTCTGTGAATAATTATGCATCTAATTATTTTTCGGAGTGGGAAGGCTTAAGATCGTATTTAGCATGTCATACTCGCTTATCTACAGCGGATACTCGACTATCTCGAAAGCATTTCGGTTCGTATGTTTTGGAAGAGTGGTTGTCCTATAAACTATCCCTTCCTACCAATCGGTTCTCTACATGTTGTCGACAAACAAGCTAGATAATTCTACAGAATATAAATTCCATCACTCCGTTTTGTCAAAAATAACCCGAAAACGGGAGTCATCTTGGACACTAATGATCAATTCGGCTCCCCTGAATAATAAATGAGAGGTTTCTATATATTGCTATCGCCCGCAATCCCGTCCCCCCCCCCCCCCCCTCTAGCAGTACCTTCGCATTGATTCAAATGGAAATTATCTACTTGCCAATGAAATTTTACTTCTTTGGGCTCTTCGTTCGATATCGTAGGTTTAATCCTACAGCTGACTATGACGACTTTTCTTCTGGATCTTTTTGCTTCGTGGAACTCTCCACTATTACAAACAATAAATCCAACTGGAATTAAACTTCTGGTAATTCATTTCGCGCATTATCGCATCTGAATCTTGTCATTTTAAAAAGAACGGTGAGCATTCATCTAAGGAGAGGAGTGTCCTTTGAGTTGCCATTTTTACCTCCAAATTGGATTATTCTTGCTTTCATACAAGAGCAGTTGGCACAGTATAATCAACTATGGCTCTTTAGCCATAAAACACAAATATAAGGCCAAAGAGGACACCCGACGACGAGATCTCTTCTTTCCTTACTTATTAGCATTATTATGGCTTCAGATATCGGAAAAACCATGGCTTTCAGAGTCTTTGAATAACTGAATAGCATTAATTCTCTACCGAAAGAGCAAAAATCTAGACTTCCATTCACTGCTTCTTTAAACGCGAAATTTTACATGTAAGCAAGCCTTTTTTGCATCAGATAAGTTATACCTTCAAAAAATATAATTGTAAATTTTTCCTGGCGGAAGAATTTCTCCTGCAGCGAAACAAATTAGTCTCCAAAAATGCGCGAGCAGCCTCTGAACATTAAATTTCAAACCCATTATATCGGAAATGAAAGCGAAATCCATAAACACTTACACGGGGCCTGGACGGTGTGTATTGAGGCTTTAACGGGTCATCCGAGTCCAGCTCGGACGATGAGTCCTCATCCGATGAAGAGTTCCCATCACACGTATATTCATCGGACGAAAACTCCAATGAGGGAAGCGGGTCGGGAAGCACATAGAACATCATTTAGGCAGATTCCTTCGTCTCTGCAGTAGCGAATGATTCAAAGAGTGTCCGTGTTGCTTCCAATGTTAACTCTTCGCAATGAAATGACATTATCAAATTGCTCAACAGATTAGAGTGGAAGGGAGATTTAGTTGAAGCCCCTTTTCAACTCTGAGGTTGAAGAAAAGCGAGTTGGCTCTCAAACGAATAATACAAATCGAACAGTGGACTTTCCATATTTTTCTCTATCCATAAGTTGTTTAAAAATAAGCACTTGCAATTAAATAAGAATGGGTGCAATCTTAATCAAGAATGTTTCTAGAAAAGCGTCAACTGTCTAAATTTTTTTTATTAAATCGCATTCTGACGTTTAATGCAATATATATCGTTAGTTCAAGAAAGGGTGACAGAAAAAGTGTGAAATTGTTCATGAATTTTTTTAAACCGTATCGCTGTTTCTTACGCTTTAAACCGTATGCAGTTTTTACAGTACGTTAAGCATTACGTTTTAAAGGATTGCACTTTTTACACCATATCGCAGTCATCCCCCCAGAATTGAATTTAATTTGATTTAGGAGAATTGGGTTTACTTCACCATTGCAGTAAAGCAGATGTTTGCACCATATCGGCACTTTACATTAAGTAACATACGCTACACATTCAGTTCAAAACTTTACACAAGAGGGCGAATTGGAAAACTCGCACAGACCCAGTCTACTCGGATGGGTGCAAGGTCCGAAATGGGCCTTGATGGCACTAGGATAGAACTTATCTAAGTAATCGGAAGTAGCCTTAGCCTATAAAGCTAAGTCATCACTCTCCAGATGGCTTGGTGATGGCCTGTTGGATTGAGTTGATTCACCGCCATCGTATTCATGATCAGTTGAACCAATCCGAGACGCTGACGTTAGATATAGGGGTGGGTTCTCTCCTTTCATTACCAACTGTATCATTTTGCTTTTCTGTGTCTTCTGTTCGGCCATCTAGACAAAATAAAACGTATAAAATGTAGTATAATGCGATTCATCAAACAAAATCAATTTGATCGTATGCCCTGGTATTCTGTGAATAACTATGCATCTAATTTTTCGGAGTGCGAAGGCTTGAGATCGTATTTAGCATGTCGTACTCGCTTATCTACAGCGGATACTCGACTATTTCGAAAGCACTTCGGTTCGTATGTTTCGGGAGAGTTTGTTCTGTAAACTGTCCCTTTTTCTAATCGGTTTTCTACATGTTGTCGGCAAACAATCCGGATACTTCTACAGAACATTCCATTTCTTTGTTATTGTGTTTTGGAAAATAACTCGAAAACGGGAGTCGCCTTGGACACTGAAGATTGAATCATCTGCTCTGAATATTGAATAAAAAGTTTCTGGTTATTGCTATCGAGCGCTATCTCGTGGATTTTTGAGTTATTCTAGTAGAATCTTCACATTAGTTCGAATGGAAATTATCTACTTATCAATGCAATTTAACTTCTTTGGCCTCTTCGTTTGATAGTCTTTTTTCCTTCGTGGAACTCTCCAATTTTACAAACAATAAATCCAACTGGAATTAAACTTCTGGTAATGCTTTTCATATATCATCGCATCTGAATCTTGTCATTTTTATGAAGAACAGTGAGCATTGATTTTAAGAATGGAGTTTGTCCTTCGACTTCCCATCTTTACCTCCTAATTAGATGGCGCCTATTCTTGCTTTCATAACAGAACAATTGACGCAGTATAGTCAATTATGGCTCTTGAACCATAAAACACAACCATACAAGAGAAAAGAGAACATCCGACGATGAGTTCCCTTCAGACGAATATTCAACCCATGAACACTTGTTCGACCAAAACTCGTCTGACGGAAAGCCCCAATGAGTTTAGGAGGGTCGGGAAAGTACATCTATAGTTGACTTACAAAGTAAGCGTTAGTGACATGATACAAATTGAGTCCCCTAATTTAAAGATCTTGCATATTGGAGCAATAAATCAAATACTATTCTTCACAATAACACCTTAACCGACGCGTTATTATCAATTTTATACAAGAGAAGGGAACGAACAACGGCTTTGGAATCGAAAAAACCATAGCTTTCATAGCGTCTTTTAATTACAGTGTAAGAAACTCTCTTCGGAAAGAGCAAAAACGTAACCTTCCGTCCATCGCTTTTTTAAAAGCGCTATTTTTCAAGTAAACTTTTAGGTAGCAAAGTAACTTGTATCTTCAACGTCGTTGTGAATTTTTCCTTACAGGCGAATTTTCTAATACTGAAACAATTTCGTATATAAATGGGAGAACAGCTTCTGAACATTGTGAAATTTCACATCCGGTATATTGTAAAAGTTTAAAAATGCTTACATACAACACTTGCATGATATTTGGACGGTCTGATCTGATCCGACGATCAGTCCTCATGCGATGAAGAGTTCCCAATCAGATAAATATTCATCTGACATAAACTTCTTCCGACCAAGAATCGACGTCTAGCGAAAACCCCGATGAGAGAAAGGATCGAGGAAGCACATGGAATATCAATTGGGCAGCTTCCTTCATCTCTGCAGTTATGGACGATTCAATGTTCTTCTGTGCTGCTTCCAATCTTTAATTTTCGCGCTGAAATGACATTATCAAATTGCTGCAATCTGTTCAGCATTGTGAAATACTGTGAAGGCCGCAAACGATGTGCTGATCCGCGGTGTACACGAGCTGAAAGACTTTCTACCTCCGGTACATATCTATTTTAAACGTTTAATTTAACGAAATAAATTTGACCTACCCACGAATTTTAATCGTCATAGGAATTTAGATTAATTTTGAAATAAAGCCCTTTAAGACTGTAACGGCAAGGAGCTTCAAAGAAACCTTCTAAACGATTATTCTTTAATCGAAAATATTATAGAAATCCAGGGTAACTATTTTGGCGTGTGCTGTTGTTGAATCATTACCCAAATAACTTGATGCTCTGGGAATTTCAGTTTTGTCTGTGAACTCTAACATGGTTTTCCACAGAAATCTGTGCAGATTGAACTGACTCTTGAGAGAATTGCCGATAGGTTCCGCAGCTTCTAAACAAAATGCGTATACTTCCAGCTGCAATGTTGTAATCCCGGGACATTTTGGATCGCCTTCACAATTTTTGCTTCGAGTTCTTCACTTTTCAATAAACTTCTTCCAGGAAAGCTTATTTTCTCCACTTCAGGGATGTTGTTTGCAGACTTTCTTTTGACAGAAGACATGCTCACTTTCTGCCTAGTATGCGAAATGCAGCACTCCCGTAGGAAATCGAAACTTATACAGATGATGTGATGCCAAAGTTCTGTTACCATCAGTGAATCCACTTTGGTAACGAATGTCTGAATATTCTGGTTCGTAATATAATGAATTGAACAATTTCGAAGCATTTCTGTTTTCTTCAGTGTAATTGACTTGCAATTAACCTTTTAGTATAAGAAGCCAGAGGAATGTTAAAAAGCTTTGTAAAATAGGCTCCGAATGCAAATAGTCGTTATCCACAACTGTCCTGCATTCATTCCCCCATCCGTTTTTGAAATTGGCTTCATGAAAGTAATATAATTTGAAATTTTCACTTTTTTCCTTTTTTTCCACCATCTTAGTTCGTTTATGGTACATTTTTAACCTCGTAAGCACATCTTTCATCATTACACATTGATTGGCGCAGCATGGCCCATTTGGGGCCCTTGTGCCATAAAACAATAACTCACTCACCCCATCCGTTTTTTAACCTAATTGGGAAAATATTAAATGCGAATAACTTCGAAGAATTTTAATCGTAAGAAAATATTAGAGTCTAAGAGAGAAAGAACAATGAAGTTTTTGAATTCTTTCCAAGATTCCAAAAATGAAATCGTGTGTTTTGTTCTAAGGGAAGATGGCGCACTTAAGCTACGATGCAATACATCAAACCAAATGCCTGGAATTTCTTCAATTTCATCTTCGAATTCTTCAACGCAAAAATAATCGGTTTCCTCGTCACCAGACTCGGTTGCTTGAGGAAATTCATCGTCTTATGAAGACTACAAGAAACGCGAAAATGGACTTTATTTCAATGACCATACAAGGAGGTGCATGTTAAAAAAAAATTTGAAGACGGTCCCTATTTTATCTTTCGTGTTACTTTTGGATTTTAATATTGGATTTTTAAAATTTTGTTTTCCTTCTGCATTATCTGTTTGATGCATTTCTACTCCATGAAACAATATCATTAGCGAAAAAATATTTAAAATTAATATTAAAAGAATATTTGTACATTTTACTTTCAAATAACATTTATTAACATATTCACATCAATGCATTACAATTAGTATTTTATTTGAAGCTAACGCATTTATTCATATTTCACTTGAGAATCCATTCAGATATGAAGAATCACAACCAAAATGCGACCTGAAAGATGAGGTGATTACTTGCACTTTATTAAAAATATACTCATGCAAATCAAAATTAAGCTTTTGTCGTTCATTTGGATATACATAATTTCGATTCGTTTCAAAAGGATAAAATTACTATCCTTTACCAAATGAGCGATTTCAAAACAGTATAAATTCTTATTGATCCTGCCATGTTAGGTCGCACTTGCGTACATTACAATATGCGTATATGTTATCAACTACCGTTAAATGATCTTTTGACAGCAGTCGTGTGTCTGATGAAAACCAAGATTTGAAAGGGGTTACAACAGTATAAATCGTTAGATTTGGCGAAGTTTGACATGTTCTTGAATAAAAATTCGGATCAATTTAGATAATTTCCACATTATATGCCTTATTGGATATTAATTGTTATTCAATGAACTTGCATATAAAAAATGTAAAGTAAAATCTTTAACGTCTCTTCTCATGGATATAATCTCGAATTCTAGCAAACCTACAACTAATCGCTACCTAACCCCTCTTTTTGATGAGCGACGGATGGTTGATTAGTTGCTAATGAGTTAAACGCAAGTGTCAAACATGTGAAATCACGTTCAGAAATGAAAAATATACAAGGAAAAAGGATGAAAATGATCTCTTCTCATATATACAATCTCGTAAATTTTAGCAGACCTACAGCTAATCGCCACCATTATTAATATTGAAGCAGAGGCTATTATCCACCTTTTTGTCTTTTTATTCTTTCCATCTGTCTCAATTGCTATGGTGAAGGACTTTGGTAATTTAGCAGTAAAATTTTACAACTTCCTTTCGTCCTGTAGTTGTCTGTAAACTATGTGGGTACGAGGCAAATCGTAGGATGTCATCGGCATTGGGTGAAACTGGAATTATCGATGGGAATGCCAATTTATCCAGAGTTCTTTTACTAGTTCTTAAAGCACCAACTTGAATAAAATGGATGAAAGGGCATCTCCCTGTTTCACGCCAGAAGATGGTGTGACATCATGGTTACTAAAGGGAGCAGAACTCGTAGAACTTTGATCGTCTATATTTCTAATGAACTCCCGGTCGACAGCTCGGTTTTCCAGTGCTGCGAAGACCGCCTGGTGAGACAGAGTGGAAAGTTTGTTTTAGCTCACTGACGGTTGATTTACCGACTCCTGGAGCAGTACTGTTCGTTAGATAACGCCTGTTAATCTCATCCAAAGTGATGGAGAAAAGTAAATTCTTGTCGCCATCGTTTTTCTGGTTGGATTCAGACGTGAAGATTAATGAACGACGAAAGTTCCTAGGAAGCGACATGACCATTTCCCAAAATGACTGAAAGTCGTTGGTATCATTAGGAGTCGCAATAGGATTCAATGAAGAATCGGTGTATCTGGAAGGATTACGTCTAAAGGGTGTTTGAGCCTAGGTATATTCAATACGCCATTTCGGACATCTGGATAGGTTCCCCTCTGCGGGCGATCTCTACTATTTATTCCATGGGAACTCCTAACTTCAGTCTTGTAGGGGATAATAACGTCAAAGATCATACTGGTACGGATGAATAAGCTCTCTCGATATGGCCGTTGCTTACAATCATCCCAAAGTTTCTCGAGTTCAGCTGATTGAGTGCAGATCCGGTCTGCCAGGAACTATGGGCCTATGTGTCGAATTGGTTTGGAGTCCGTGTCGGTAGCGAAGAAAATGGGTTCAGGTGGAGGTTCAACGTCAGAAGTAGCAATTCATGGAAAGGGGCATTTACATTTTCAATAGCATCTCGAATAGACAGCAGGAGGATCTCGGAATCGCCACACGTTGGACCAATCCTGATGTTATATATTGGTGGAGACTCGGGCTCTTTATCAGACTCGTGCTGTAAAAGGAAGTCGGGATCGCTAGTGGAAGACTAGCAAATCTCCGGGAACTGCTGCTCTGGAACGACAGAAGGAACAATAACAGATGGCAATCGGATTCCTGGAGGGAAGATGATATCGAGAGTCTTGGATGTTGAAGGGACAAGAACATTGGCTTCCATCCTTCTGCCGAGTTCTGGTCAAACATCGACGTTAAGAACTCTAGAATGGGTTGGTACACGATCAGTACTGGATCGGAATCCGGCTAATCTGAAAAATCGGGAAATGGATAAGGAGGAGCAGAGAGAATCTGACTAGTCGATGACTGTTGTCTGCAAAATTCCTTAACTAGTTCTTTGTACTTGCGTAATACCTCAAAGCATTGTAATATTTAATATACAATTAAGTAAAAATGTGAGCTTCAGGTGGAGTTTCTCTACTTGTAACAAACAACTCTCCTTCTATTCCTATAAATCTGAACACAGTTGCGGGCTATTGCAGCTCGTATACAAGTACATTCATTTATAACTGTCTGCAGCTTATACTTGCTTCCCGAATCAATCGATAGATCAGACATAATTAAACAATTTTTAATTTCTCAGTTACCAGCTCCTGTCCTTCTTGGTGACCTAAATGGGCACAGTCCTCGAGGGGAGAAATTCCAATACACGTGGTAATCAAAATCAACTGCTTCCAGATCATTCTCTTGAATTCCAGTCGTCCCACTAATTTTCGCCAACCTACAAAAACCTTTCATACAATAGATCTTGCTCCGTCTATGAATTTGCAGTTTGAGAACTTGCACAACAGCGACCACTTTCCCCTACTTCTGACTATAGAATCGGCGGTCCTATTTCCTTCGTACCCCGCAGGTATGTTCGATGCATCGGACTGGGTCAAATATGCTTTATTAGCAAAAATCGCATCTGATGTTATAAATAACAGCGTTGAAGCCATATCACGGGTCATCAAAATAAATGCGGCTATTGCTTTCATCCCTTTATCAAAGGGATCAAACGGGTTGCAAAATAAGCCTTGGTGGAACAACGAATGCCAGCAAGCACAGAAAAAGCATGGAGCGAATTTCGCAGATGCCCCACCACTGCAAATTTAATAGAATGTCATCGATAATTTGCTTTATGAAGTATATTGTGTTTTTCGTAACTAGGTCTGCAATGATGTCAAGTTGAGAGGACTTTTTTACTGCCCTCGTCTCATGAATCAACAGGTATTTTATGTGCGACATTCCAGCAGTAGTTTGCTAACATTGAGCTCCATTTTCCCTTGATAGCGCATCTCTAAATCACGCATGCCCTGATGAAGCGTTCGCCATTCTCATCTCTTACAGAACCAAAATTGTCGTGGGAAAATTGAGAGAATATAAGGATCTTGCTTTTTAGTCTCCATAAATTTTCCACACATGTGATGTCTCCACAAATGTAGCAAAAACTGCCAACATGATTCGCACATTTTCGAGGCATTGTGTCCTAAATACATCACTCGCCTATCGATAAAAATCGTTAAATATTTCGCATGCCTATAATATCGAATTTCAAAAACGGAACTGACGCGACTGCAGAATGATGCAATCTCGGGTATTGAAATCTGGCTGATGTTATCCGAACTATAACAGGCTGGTAGAATTCCTTGACTGACGTAAAGACTTGGATGCTCAAACTATGCCAACCTACTCAAGGAGAGTGTAAGGTCGGGAGTGTACCAGTTTAGAGAAAGCCGATAGGAATGAATTGGAATAGAAAGAAATGCGAATTCAGTACCATGTGTATGTGGGACTACCTCGCCAACACCAACCCTGTAAGAGATAAAAAAAAACAGTAAGAGTGAACATTTCATATCTATAACGTATTTAGAATTCATTGTTAAAAAATTATTTATATAATTAAATTCATAAGCAGATTGCGCCGCTGGCGTAAAAAAATGATCTGGGAACATAACATTTTATCCGTTACCTGCAATTAACGTCTCATCTGCCCATGTAGTACCTGCAAATAACGTTCTATTCTATTGCACAGTGCCTACAAATAACGTTTTAATCGAACACGGCGTAAGGTAGAAGGTAACGTAGGCTAAGGTTCAGGTCCAAAAAATTTTATTCCTTGATTAAAGCAAAAGCATTAAAAGAAACGGCTACAGATCTTTATTTATTAATGTCTTTTTTTATTTTCATAGTACCAAGATATCACACCACAATCTCTTCACTAATAATATTGAATATAATTTGTTTTTAGAATTAATTTTTAGAATAATTATATTTGTTTTAATTTTGCAACTCTCGTTTGTTTGTTTATGCACATTAATAATTTTCTTTGAAAGTTTTATCTAAAGAAAAATATCTTTGAGGCTAAAATTTTATTCTGTGCTGATTTAAAGGATCGGAAGCAAAATAAAGCAGATTCGTATATATTGTGTATAAAGATATTGAAATAATTGTGCTAGGACACGCAGAGTCTTCACTGTTGCGAACGAAGCGAGCAGAGTTTGCGTAGCAAAGCTGGGAGGATTGCAATGCAATCCTCATGGGGGGGGGGGGGGCCCCGCTTTAGCGCCCAGGGGGCAGAGCCCCCTAGTAAACCTATACTACTTCAACACTAGATTTGCGGAACCCGTCAGTTTCTAATGTTAAATGGGTCTGAAAAAGATTTTGCATTGGAAATTCTACAATCGCTATCTTTCATGAGAAAAAGAAGTAAAACGCCTACGACTTGTTTATGAATGCGAGCTTCTATCAAGTACATGTCGTTTTCTGATCAATTTTGGAGCAGAGTTCATTTAATCATTTCCCTCATTGATGGACACTTCTTGCTCTCGATAAGAAAGAAAATCCAAGTATGGGAACAAAAAATTCGGATTCTACAGAATAAAATTTTCGGTACCGTAAACAAACGGATCATGGTATGTAACGATGTCGTGCCCAACGATCTGAAAATTGATAACACCCACAAGCTGTTTAGGAACTTGAACCAAAGCAAGAGTTAACACAACTGTCACAATACTTTAGACGTAAAATCAACAAATGAGATTACGACTACCTCCGTTTCCACGGGCCGGGAGCGCTGTTGACAGCTGGGGATCCACATTCTGAAACAAACCATTGAATTAATATCCAAAGGAAAGGAAGAGAGCCACTGAAATGAATACGTTTTTATTGATGGTGGCGATATCGCCTCGGCTTATTTACATTTCTCCCGCACCTCGGTAAACAAACTGTTGTCCCGCAACTATAAAAAAGCAATCGTTATTTACATGATAAAGGTTCTTTAAAAATACATTAAGAAAAGGTTGATTATATACAAAATTTCACATTCAAGAAAATTCGAATGTCCATTTACACATTATTTGTCTTGGGATTCTTTTCCCACCAGTTCTCGAATAATATTCAAAGAGTCCTGGATGAAAATACCTGCTCTGGATTGGTAGAAAATATCAAGCGTCCAGTTACGTCACTCGTTGGAAGAGTAGTCGCGACAACTATCGAATATTTTTCATCCACAATGGTGGGAAACGAACATATCCTAATAAGAATACCAGATTGTTCATTCCGCTTAAAACCACTCTAATTTGAGTCTCGGCTGAATTCTTTTATTTGACATCATTTACTGCAACCTTAAAATATTCAAAACTATTCAAAATCGCTCTTGAACCGAATTCTAAGTGGCTTAAGTAGCCAAACTTAAAATGTCGTTTGTGAAAACCTGGGAAATTTAGCTGGAGCCCTTTTTAACACTTGGGTTGAAGAAAAGTGATTGGCTCTCAAACGAAAAATCCAAGTCGAACTGTGTATTTTTCATACTTCATATTTTTCATTTTTCATAAATTATTTAATTGCAAGTGTTCAGTAATTTTTTAAATAAATGGGCGCAATCTTAAGCAAGAATGTTTCAAGAAAAGCAAAAACTGTTTAAAAAAATAAATTTTATTAAATAACATTGACGTTCAAGTTTTAATAAATCATTAGTTCACGAAAGCTTCACAGAAACAATGCTCATAATCACATCATTCATCATTACCCATTGTTTGGCGCAGCATGGCCCATCTGGGGCCCTTGTGCCATAAAACAATAACTCACTCACTCACTCACAGAAACAATGAAATTGTAAACATTTTTTAAAACATCATCGCACGGTCTTCTTGCGCTTTAAACCGTCTAGTTTTTATAATGCGTTAAACATTAAGTTTTAAACGGTTGTACTTTTTTATACCATATCGGTCATCCGCACAAAAATTTAATTTGATTTAGGAGAACTGGTTTTACTTCCCCATTGCAGTAAAGCGGATGTTTCCCCATATCGACACCATTACATTAAATAACATTCACTACACATTAAATTCAAGACTTTACATAAGAGGGCGAATTGGCCTTTGATGGAACTAGGTTAGAACATAAGTAAGCCTTATAGGCTACAGCTCCTTCAGAATAGTCATCATCGCTCTCCAGATGGCTTGGTGATGGCCTGTTGGATTGAGATGATTCACCGCCATCGTATTAATGATCAGTTGAACCAATCCGAGACTCTAACGTTAGACATGGGGTGGGTTCTTCTCTCCCTTCACCACCAACTGTAACATTTTGCTTTTCTTCGTCTTCTGTTCGGCCATCTAGACAAAATAAAACGTATAAAATTTAAATGTAGTGTAAAGTGATTCATCTCCAAGAAACAAAATCAATTTGATCGCATGCCCTGGTATTCTGTGAATAATTATGCATCTAATTATTTTTCGGAGTGGGAAGGCTTAAGATCGTATTTAGCATGTCATACTCGCTTATCTACAGCGGATACTCGACTATTTCGAAAGCACTTCGGTTCGTATGTTTTGGGAGAGGTGGTTCTGTAAACTGTCCCTTCTACCAATACCTGTTGTCGACAAACAAGCTAGATAATTCTACAGAATATAAATTCCATCACTCCGTTCTGTCAAAAATAACCCGAAAACGGGAGTCATCTTGGACACTAAATATCGATTCGGCTCCCCTGAATATTAAATGAGAAGTTTCTACATATTGCTATCGAACGGAATCTCGTGGGTTTTTCTAGCAATACCTTCGCATTGATTCAAATGGAAATTATCTACTTGTCAATGAAATTTTACTTCTTTGGGCTCTACGTTCGATATCGTAGGTTTAATCCTTCAGCTGACTATGCCGACTTTTCTTCTTGATCTTTTTGCTTCGTGGAACTCTCCACTTTTACAAACAATAAATCCAACTGGAATTCAACTTCTGGTAATTCTTCATTTCGCACATTATAGCATCTGAATCTTGTCATTTTAAAAAGAACAGTGAGCATTCATTTTTGGAGAGGAGTGGAGCTTGTCCTTCGAGTTGCCAATTTTACCTCTAAATTGGATTATTCTAGCTTTCATACAAGAGCAATTGGTACAGTGTAGTCAATTATGGCTCTTGAGCCATAAAACACGAATATACAAGACCCAAGAGGACACCCGACGACGAGTCCTCGTCTTTCCATACTTATTAGCATTATTACCCATCTGGCTTTAGATATCGGAAAAATCATGGCTTTTGCAGAGTGTTTGAATAACTGAATAGGATTAATTCTCTACGGAAAGAGCAAAAACTTCCATTCATCGCTTCTTTAAACGCGCCATTTTGCATGTAAGCAAGCCTTTTTGGCACCAGACAAGTTATAGCTTCAAAAATATAATTGTGCATTTGTCCTACAGCAAAACAAAATAGTCTCCAAAAATGCGCGAACAGCCTCTGAATATTAAATTTCACATCCAGTATATCGGAAATGAAAGTGAAATCCATAAACACTTACACGGGGCCTGGACGGTCTGTATTCAGGCTTTAACGGGTCATCCGAGTCCAGCTCGGACGATGAGTCCTCATCCGATGAAGAGTTCCCATCAGACAAATATTCACCTGACGAAAACTCCAATGAGGGAAGGGGGGACTGGGAAGGACATGGAATATCACTTGGGCAGCTTTCTTCGCCTCTGCAGTAGCGAATGATTCAAAGAGTGCTTCCAATCTTTATCTTCGAACTGAAATGACATTATCAAATTGCTCAACAGATTAGTGTAGAAGGGAGATTTAGATGAAGCCTCTTTTCAACACTTGGGTTGAAGAAAAGTTATTTGGCTCTCAAACGAATAATACAAGTCAAACGGTGGTCTTTTCATATTTTTCTCTTTCCATAAGTTGTCTAAAAAAAATTCAACACTTGCAATTAAATAAGAATGGGTGCAATCTTAAGCAAGAATGTTGCAAGAAAAGAAGCAACCGTTTAAAGTTTTTAATTAAATCTCTCTGGTTACTAGGTCTTGTGCATTCATCGCAAAGTTACGCCAAAGATGCCGATTCCTCTGTGTTTCTGGAACTGTCCGTGTTGTAAATAACGATTCAACCGGCACACCATTGACTAGGTATTGTGAATTGGCTGGTAGTTCTTGTGCATTCATCGCAAAGTTACGCCAATGATGCAGATTCCTCTATGTGTCTGGAACTGGCTGTCTCCAATTACTGTGTGACCAGTATGTGGTCTATTATCCCCACACGAGTAACTGATGTGAAATTAACTCGACTTCGCATCGGACACACTCGTCTCGCTTCCCCTCAGGGGCACATCTTCAGATGTGACGGGCTTCACGACCCCGAGGTACCCTAGTGTCTGCTCTCCTTTCGAGTGTTAGCCTTCCTTTTTGAGTTTCTGCTTTTTTCTTCCTCCCCTCGAGGGTAGGCGAGGGAGCTCTCCATGAGAAGCAGTTGCCGCTCTGCTTGCTTCTTGCTTCTCATGGACAGCAAATTACCCCCACGTGTTGGCCGTGCGTGGCGACCCATTAGACGGGTGGTACATTTCGGTCCCCGGTGTATCAATCAGCCGGTATCCCAACCACTTGGCTGGTCTGCTCAAGGGATCAAGCGAAAGGGTCACACTCTGGGGCTTGGCGTTAAGGGTGGTCAACGTTCCTGGAGGCGTCTCTGAGCGTATAGGTTCCGGCTAGCACCAAAGTAGGCGCTGAGGCTGGAAATTTCCAAAGCCAGTGGCTGCCTTCCCTTGTTGGGCTCCTTGGTGGGCGGTGCCGTCGGAACCATAATTTCTTTGCCTTTTTGCATGGCTTCATCTTGCACCGTTTTCTCTGATGCTAAGTTTTTCATTTTGTCTACTCCCGACACCTTTCATGAAGTTTCGCCTTTTCTTGTTCAGAAGCTTATTCTTTCAAACATTGGTGAAGTGAAAAATGTTAAATTGATCTGGTGGCTTATTAATTGAAATATCTAATCCATCACAAGCGGTAACCATCAGTAAACTTACAACATTAGGCAACTTAAAAGTAAACGCTTCTGTACACAGAAACTTAAATTTCTCAAGAGGAGTCATTTCTGAGCGCGGACTAAAAAAACATACCGAATCTGAACTTGTCCAAGAATTATTTTCTCAAAGTTTGTGCAGCACGACGCATTCAGATCAAACGTGACGGTAAACTAATTCCCACACAACTAATCCTCACTTTTTCCACCCCTGAGCTACCGAAATCTATCAAAGCCGGTTATTTAAGTTGTCCAATTAAACCGTATATACCTAACCCGGTCAGATGCTTCAAATGCCAAAAATTCGGCCATTCACAACAAGCTTGCAGAAGCAACTCTAAAATATGTGCCAAATGCTCTGTTGCGGGCCACGACTCCTGTGATTGCATTTCCGATGAAATTAAATGCAGAAATTGCGAGGGAGATCATCCGGCATTTTTGAGATCCTGCCCTCGGTGGGTTTTAGAAAAAGAAATTCTGTCCACTAAGATCCGTAAAAATATCTCATTTGCCGAAGCTAGAAACTTGATTACTGAACGTACTCCTAAACCAGGAGTTGCGTATTCATCTGCGTTTAAACAATGTGCACACTGCGGCTACTGCTGAGCAAATGCTGACAATTCACAAATCAAAAATTCTAACCTTTCAATAATTTCAAAGAAATCCGTATTACCTGCCAATTCTCCACAAACTCCAAAAGAACCGTCTAAGTCAACGAAATCCGCACCCACAGTTTCTCCACACCCGACAGTTAAATCTCCACTTAAACAAAAACAGACAATTAATGCAACAAACAGCAAATATACCACCAATGTTAAAAAACCTGAACGTATAACAGAAACAAAGGCAGCAAAAAGAGCTCGTCTCGCTGCACTAAAGAAAAAGAAAGATTTGTGTGAAAATCCAATATCTAAAGAGGATTTTTTACAGAACCCGCAAAAAGCCACAACGGATATACAGAATGTTGTTCCGTTACTAAACATTCATCCTTCCGGTGAGGATCTCATGTCCTCAGTGAGTCGGATTCCCCACCACCTTCTCCAAAAAATTCTTAAATTTGGTGTTCTTTTGTTTTTTTCAGCATGGCCAACTTTGTTTCTTGGAACTGGCGCGGTATTAAAAACAAATTTTCAGACCTTAAGGACATAATCAACTCTCACCAACCTTCCATCATCGCCCTTCAAGAAACCTATTTAAAACCCGAAGATACAATTTCATTGAAGCATTACAATCTTCTGCACAAACATGGTATAGGTAATAGAATTTCGGGGGGAGTAGCTTTGCTTATTTCCAACTCCTTCCCTTCATCTCCATTGACTTTGAATACTTCTTTACAAGCAATAGCAGTCCAAATCCACACTCATTCATTGATAACAGTCTGCAGTCTCTACCTATCGCCAAATACACCTGTCGATCAAGTTTGTTTTAATAACCTTGTAACCTTGCTTCCCGAACCTTTCATTATCCTTGGCGATATGAATGGTCAGTCCACTTTTGGTACACCACCTGATACCAACAATCGTGGCCTACAGATAGAAAAATTATTAAATGATCATAATCTGTCTTTTAAATAATGATGAATCCACATACTTTCACGAACCGACCAGAACTTTCCACTCTGTTGATCCTGCAATATGCACTCCTTCTCTTGCCTTATCTTTCTTTACATGTAAACAATGATTTACACAATAGTGATCATTTTCCTTTGATAATATCCGATTGCAGACGACAAAACTCTATTATCCATTCAGCATCGAGATATAATTTTAAAACAGCCAACTGGTGTAAATTCAATTCTTTTGCCAAGATAACTAAAGAAATGGTTTCCAACAATAGTATTGATACCGCTGTTGAAAATGTTACTGCAGTTTTAATTGCGGCAGCCGACTGCTCAATTCCTAAAAGCTCAAACACTTTCAAAAAACAAAGGAAGGTTTGGTGGAATTCAGATTGCCGTGAGGCAAAAAAGATGAAAAAGCGGACTCGATTTTGCAGAAGCCCAGCACGCAAACTAGGTTTGTTATAAAGAGCCAAGCCATATCAAGAAAGAAACGCAGTAAAGCGAATCATGGGAAAAGTATATAGTAGCATCACTCCACAATATCCAATAAAAAACTATGGGGAAGAAAAAAACATTGGCAGTCTTCAAACTCCATTCTTTATATAATGGTATTCCTGTTGCTCATCGGATATCGCAAGCTGCTTCAGATTAGCACTAGCTAAAGTAATAACTATTCAGTTTCTTTCACCATCTAAATTTACATCAGAAAGCAGAAACTTAATTTTAATTATTCTCCCTACGCCCCTATATAGAGATTTCACCCTCTTTGAACAAGATGTTTATCCGAAATGCATAAATAATCTCCAGTTCCAGACAATATCAGTTACAATGAATACAATACCTGTCCGATGAATCTTTGCATAACCTTCTCTTTCTCTACAATAGAATTTGGCGAACGCTCTTTTCCTCTCTTGGAAATGAGCTATAATAATACCAGTCTTAAACCTGGAAGGAACCCAAACCAATGTAATTACTGCCAATTGCTCTCACTAATTCTCGAAAAAATGGCGAATAAGCGTTTAGTATATTATTTGAAACTAATGGTTTTAAGTCCTTTCAAAGTCGTTAGACAGGGGACGTTCTAAATAACCTTCTTGCATTGAAACAGAAATTCGGAATGCATTCATACGCAGACGGCTTCGTAGCAATTTTCTGACATTGGAAAGGCGTACGATCGTGCTTGAGATATGGACCCTCAGGGGCACATCTTCTTTAGGTGTGCTTGAGCTCACGACCCGAGGTACCCATGTGATCTCTTCCGTTTTTTCTCTTTGAGTTGATGCTTTTTGATTCCTTCCCTCAGGGTAGGAGTGGGGGCTCTCCATGAGAAGCTTGTTGCTCGCTGCTTGCTTTCATGAAGACAGCAAATCTACGTGTTGGCCGTGCGTGGCGACCCATTAGACGGGAGGTACATTTCGGTCCCGGTGTCAATCATTTAGTATTCACCACTTCTTTGCTGCTCAGGATCAAGCAGAAGGGTCACCCTTGGCTTGGGTTGGGGGACACTGTCCCCGGGGATGACCCTGTATATAGGTTCCAGCTAGCACCAAGGTAAGTGCAGGAGCTGAGGAATACCAGAGCCGGTGGCTACCTTCCCATGTTGGCTCCGTGGTGGGCGGTGCCGTCGGGCCTGATATAGAAATGTCGTATGGGCAAAAGTCTGGTCCTTCAGTGGGCAAAGAATCTCTCTAAAAGCAACAATGTTCCAACATTTTTTGTAATCGCACGACTTTCTAAAAAAATGAAACTTTTCATGGTGTGTCGCCTTTCTTGGTTGAGAAGGGATTACAGGAAGCGTGAATGCTAAAATCGATTAAAAATCTTCGGTCTGGTGACCTTCTTGTGGAAGGGAATCAGAAGCAAGCAAAGAAATATCAAAATAAAAGGACTGTCAACAATTCCAGTTACTGTTAAACACATGCTCACATTAAACTCGTCTAAGGAGTTATTTCTGTGGAGTTACTCAGAACTCGGAGGAAAAAATTACTGAAGAACTAAAGTCAAGGGAGTGATCATGTGCGTCGTATTATGATACGGAGAGATAACCCTCAATACAAAGCACCTAGATTTTAACTTTCGACTCAACAAATTACCTGGAATATTAAGGCGGGATATAGCGCCTTTCTGTTGGACATGTATACAAATCCACTCCGCTGTTTCAGTGCCAGGGTTCGCATTCGAAAACTTCTTGCCGCGGGGTTTGACTTTGCGTCCGTTGTGCAGAAGTCGGGCATGAAGCACTGACTGCGAACGGAAAGTGTTAACTGCAGGGGAGTACACCTTCGTTTTCTAAACTGTTTTGGCCTGGAAATAGGAAAAAATATAACCACAAAAAATAAAACAAATCTGTATCAAGCAAAAACTTGTGAGCAATCCCAGACACTACACCCGGAAATGGTTACGTTTCTGTCGAAAGAATCTCATTTTTCTGCTCTTCGAGCAGAAATAAAGATATCTCTACTGTTTCTGCTAACACTCTGATTCCACTACAAGATCATCTCTCAACAACCAGCTCATGTCTTCCTCTCATCTTTTTGCTCTCACAGTGAAGGAGCTTTGTTGCCTCATGGGTTCACTGATTTTAAACCTGTTTCAAACAGAAAAAGTTGAAAAGAACTCTCCTATAAACAAATACCATCGAGGAAAGATCCCAAGAATTTACACCTCTCCTGTAAGTTCCCACCTTATAACATCGAAGGATAACATCTCTACCCATCAATCTGCTGGAACCTCGTAATCGCAAACCTACCTCTGTGACATTGAGCTTTTCTCAATTGTCCCTCCCCTCCATTGGAAAACAGGAATTTTACAATCTCAGGGAATTGATGCTGATGCCGAGATGAGCTCCTCTGCACTCGGAAGAGATGCCTTGGCAATCTTATGTCGGAGGACTTGCGAGAGACTCGCCTGCAGTTATGGTCCCTCCACCCTTCCACCTGAAAAGTCAATGTCTCAAAAACAGATACATTAGCTTCTCTGTTTTGCACATAGTTCTTTTTTGAAAATATATTTGAAAACAAATGACACACTGAATTGATTTTTTTAACATGCATAGTTCTTTCATTTTTTAAACTATTTCTCTATGATTCGTCCTTGAAATACACTTGGTCTCCCCTGTGATTTTTAGACATTTTACATCTGATGTATTTTAAAGCTTGCATTTTTTTATCTCTTTTCACCCCTAATCTTCCATTTTGGTAACATGATTTTATCTTTTCTGTATACTATGAGATTTCAAATTTATTTTAGAATTTATCTACCTTTAATGTAAACACCATATCTTTTATCACCGTGATCCTGCTTATCTACCATACGTTGGCCAGTTTATCCAAAAATGGCTCTTGCGCCATTAAACCCCAATAATCAATAAGACTAAATTTCATACATCAGTTTGATAGCTTTGCGACAGATAAGAGCAAAAAAAAAGTTTGGAATGAAACATAATTATTCAAAATGAAGAAAAACTTCTTTCTGGAAGACAGGTGGACTAATTACACAAGTCAATGAAATAATAGCAAATAACTAAATATAAAAATAAACATTAATTAAAGGCATATTAAACTCAATTTAAAATAAGCAGTTTCTAACTACAATGAAATATTTGAAGTCAAAGAATTTCCTCGCACATATTTAAAAATATTAGCGTTTATTCATTTATCGAAAAAATTGGAATAAAAAAACTGCTCTAAAATGATTGCAGTAAGAAAACGATAATTTTAAACTAACTTGCAACAAAGTGTTTTTAATATTTACCACGTTTATAGTATTCATTTATCCCCCCCGGCCTGGGAAGAAAAGCCACCCTCTTGGACGTTGGGAAGGGCCGGGTTGTAAATAAATAAATAAAATAGTAAATAATGCATAATTAAATAAATAATATAAATATTATAAAGTGATAATGATTATGATTATTTTCTGTATTTTTAATTATTTTAATTTCAATAAAATTAATTTATTATAAGAAATGGTAAACATTTTTAAAATGCAATAAAACTTCAAATAAACAATACAATTCAGAACTATCTTGCTCATGGATTTTTTCCTAGTTAGAAATTTATTGCTGCTTTTTGGTTGAATACGTATACAGCAATAGTCCTTGATGTTACACTTTCAGCCTAAGTAGAGAGCGGTAATTAGTTAAAACCAGGGAGGTCCTCCCTAAACTTTCTCGTATACTTCTCAAAAAATCTGTTTTCCCTCCCTGCTTGGATATAAAATTCAGAACCTACTGTTAACCTAGAATTGCAAATGACTATCAAATGTTCGTTCGTAGACATAAATGAGCGAAAATATTTAGGGAAGAATCAAAGTTCAAAAAGATGGTATGTATTAAAACTTGAGTAATATTTCTTTTCTTCATCAAGCTCCCAGTTAATGCATGCACAGAGATTAATTACTCTCGGTCACGCGTAAAAACAAGGTAAAGAATCAATTTCAAAAGATGCGTTACCGATTTTCTGCCTGAGGCACTAATAACAACCGATGCAAACTGGCTCCAGATTCAGCTTCAATGCTGCATGCACAGAGATTGCTTCCAGTAATGCATGAGCTTGGAGATGGTCTTTTCAAAAATAATTCATACAGACGCAAATGATAGTCAACCAGCTAGATTTACGACGTTTGGCCACAAGTTTTATAATGACTCACATTCTGACGATAAAACTGTGTACCAAATTGCCTATCCATTCAGCTTATTCAAGTTTCTTGAATTTATAGTGTTGGCACGTGACTGTGGGACATAAAGGAGATAGACTTACGTAGACATTTTGTCCAAAATCTTCTGATGAAACCTACAGAATTGTTTAAGACTCACATGCATTTCATCCCGTAGCTCCCTATAGTTTTCGATGGCATCGTGTTCACGGGCAGACATAATTCCCAAATTATTGTAGCAATACGTGAAAGAAACTC
>BGPR01005223.1:45404-71314 GCA_013235015.1 Araneus ventricosus | reverse complement strand
AGCTATTGTATTGCCTGATTTAAAACGAGCACCTCTATTGGTCCTGCCATGTTAGGTCAAAATGAATGTACATAAGCGCATTAAATTGTATCGTTAAATGATCTCTCAGGGGCACATCTCTTTAGATGTAGACGGGATTCACGGGACCGGAGGTACCCTGCCCATTCTCCTTCCCGTTTTTTTGTCTCCCCAGGTTTTTTATATTTTCTTTCTTTCCCTTGAGGGTATGAGGGAGCCTCCATGAGAAGCTGGAAGCTGCTTGCCTATGGCTCTCATGGGTAAATTACCCCACGTTAAGTGGCGACCATTGACGGGAGAGGTACATTTCGGTCCCTGTGCATCAATCGCATGGCATCCTGCATGGCTGGTCTGCTCAAGGATCATGGTCACCTTGGGCTTGGCGTTGAAGGGTATCACTGTCCCTGGGGGGCACCTGAGCGCAGACCTGGCTAGCAACAAGGTAAGCGCCGTGGCTGAAATCTCCAGAGCCGGTGCGGCTGCCTTCCCCTGTTGGGCTCCATGGTGGTGGAAGGTCGGGCCTGAATTTCCACTCATTGTATAAGGGCAAAAAAAAATCTGTCCTCTTGAACAAAATGCACTATCCTTCCACTTTACAAATTTTCCTACTTTTCTTTTCTGGTCAAACGAAGCTCTACTCTAGTAATGAGAATTTTCATACTGTATCACCATTTTTAGCTTGAAAAAGCCAATATCGCAACTGTCGCAGAGGTGAAAACCACTAAAAAAAGCTTCGATCTGGCGACTTGCCAGTAGAAGTCCACCTTGGGAAACAATCGCAACAAGAAGGTCAAACTGAAAACATTTTCAAATATCCCATAACCGTCTCCCCACATGCATCTCTTTGAATTCCTCCAAGGAGTTACGGAGAATTGCTCAATGTTCCTACCTGAAGAAATCCTTAAAGAATTGCAAGGTCAGAGGAGCCATGTACGGCGTATATCAATACGGAGGATTACTGGCTCCCTAAATACTGGCACTCCACACTACTCTCTTGGATCTGCCAAATTATCAGGCCATGTTTGATATATGCGCCTTTCTACATGTGACATATATTCCCAACCACTCCGCTGCTCCCGCGCCAACGTTTCTGACATCTGAAAACTTTGCCGCGGGACACTCCATACCTGCGCCCGTTGTGCAGAAGGGACATGAAAGTACAGATTGCAATCGCACAGAGTAAAGGTAAGTTAATCAAGCGCACACTTCTTTTCTCGAAACTGTATTGCCTGGAAACGGGAGAAGGAACAGATCCACAAAAATAAAAAAGCAGATATCTCATCCAGAAGCAAGGAAACTTGTAAATCCACAGACACCTACACACAAGGACATAGTTACGTTTCTGTAGCAAAATCATTTTCAGAACCAATTCGTCCAAAAAAAACTGGATGCCTACTGTTACTATTCTAAACTATCTGATCTCTACTGCAAAAAAAGCATCTAATAACCAACTCTGCCAATCGCATCCCGACCTGTTGTTCCGGTCAGTGAAGAAGCGTTGAGCCTCAGCCTGACTTCACTGATTTTGAAGTTGTTAGAAGAAAACTGAAAAGGATCTTCCAACTAAACAAACCATAGTAATCACCCAAAGCGGAAAAGATCGCAAAATTTTACACCACTCTCCTGCCGAAATAATTAACCCTATTCAATAAAGGATAATTATATCCAATTCCACCTGGCAGTATTGAAACCGTCTGTACCTGCAACCTACTTCCTGTTGATATTGAGCTTTTACTAATGGCTGTTCTCCGTTGAAAAGGTTATTATCTTACAATCTGAATCATGCTGATGCTGAGATGATTCTCCTCTGCATCAGATGAGGATGCCTGGAATTATAACATGTCAGAGTGGGGACTTAGAAGACCTACTGGCAGTTATCGGTCCTCCACCCTTCCGCCAGAAAAGGCTAACAAATATAAAAAACAGGTATATTTTATTGTTTGTTTGCATTGTTTGCTTTAAAGAAAATATTTTTAAAAAAAACAAAAATGACCAGCAATTGAATTGGTTTTTATAAAACTAACTTGCTTAGTTCTTTCTTTTTTAAACAGTTTCTCTTTATAGATTTCTGTTCTTGAAATTTTATTTGGTTCTTTTGCCTGCCTTAACATGTGATATTTTAGATAAATTTTGTGATCTGATATATTTTAAACCTTGCATTTTTTTGATCTCCTCTCGTCGTTCATCTATCCATTTTGGTAACATGATTTTATCTTTCATATGGAACTATGAATTCTCTAAATTTATTAAAATTTTATCTACTCCTCTAAGTTAATATAACACCGTATATCTTATCACCGCGATCCCTTGTTTATCCACTACTATGCAGTTTAGCCAAAATGGTTCCCTCATTAAAACCCCAAACCTAAATCCAACCAACCAATTCGTGCAGTCGCAATCTGATAAAACTGAGTATTGAAATGAGGTTACCAATATAAATAGCTAGATTTGGTGAAATTGACATGTTGAATAAAAAAATCTTGACTAAACTTGGATAATTTCCCATTACTATATGCCTTATTGGTTATTAATCTGTTATTCAAATGAACTTGCATAAAAAAAAAAATGTAAAGCAAAATTTGATAATATTCCTTCTTGATATAATCTCATTCTAGCAAATCATAAATTCAATCGCTACTTCAACCCTCTTTTGATGAGCGAGGTTGATTAGTTGCTAATGAGTTAAACGCAACAAACATGTGAAAACATCGCCACGCTGAACCAATCCTGATGCTATATTGCGGAGACTCGCCTTTATCAGACTCCGCGCTGTAGAAGGAAGTTCGCTAGTGGAATACTGGGGTCAAATCTCCCGGAACTGCTGCCTGGGAACGACGGAAGGAACAATAACGGATGGCAAATTGATTCTGGAGGGAAGATGATATCGAGAGTCTTGATAAAGGGCGAGAACATTACGATCTCTTCGCTGAGTTCTGTCAAGCATCGATGCTGAGAACTCTAGAAATGGGCTGGGTACACGATTAGTACTCGACTGGAATCGCTGCTGAAGGATCGAAATGATAAGGAGGAGCAGAGAATCTAATTAAATGATGACTGCTGTCTGCAAAATTCCTGTTGTCTGCAACTAGTTCTTTGGTGTAATACCTCAAAGCATTGTAATTTAATATGATCAAATTAAGTAAAAATGTGAGCTTGTGTGAGATTCACCATTTAAAGTAAACAAAACTCTCCTTCATTCCTATAAATCTGAACACAGTTGCGGGCCAGCTGCAGCCTGCATACAAGTGCATCTACATTTACACTGTCTGCAGCTTTATACTTTGCTTCCTCCTGGGAATCAATCGGATAGATCGACATAATTAAACAATTTTAATTTCAGTTACCAGCTCCTGTCCTTCTTGGTGACTCTAAATGGGTACAGAACTCGAGGGAGAAATTCCAATACACGTGGTAAATCAAAATCAATTGCTTCCCAGATCATTCCTCTTGAATTCCAGTCGTCCCACCAATTTCGCCAACCTACAAAAAACCTTTCTCATATACAGATCTTGTTCGTTCATGAATCTTCCAGGTTTGAGAACTTGCACAACAGCGACCACTCTCCCCTATACTTTGGACTATAGAATCGGCGTGGTCCTATTTCCTGTACTCCTGCAGGTGGCTGTGTTCGATGAATTTGACTGGGTCAAAGTATGCTTTTATTAGCAAAAAATGCATCTGATGTTATGGGAAGTGCTAGCTTGCTATCACGTAATAACAAAATAAATGTTATTGGCTTCAACTTTATCAAAGGGACTGGAAACGGGCTGCAAAATAAGCCCCTGGTGGAAACAACGAATGCCAGTGCTACAGAAAAAGCATGGAGCGAATTTCGGATGCTCCCACCACCGCAAATTTAATATGAATGTCATCGAGTAATTTGGTTTACAGTTATATTGTGTTTCTTTTCGTAATTAGGTCTGCAATGGATGTCACAGAGGACTTTTACTGCCCCTGTCCTAAGGAATCAACAGGTATTTTATAAAGTGACATTCCAGCAGTATAACATTGAGCCCATTTTCCTTGATAGCGCATCTCAAATCACGCATGCCCCATTACGTTCGCCATTCTTCTATCTCTTACAGAACTAAAAATTGTCGGGAAAATTGAGAGAATATATGATCTTGCTTTAGTCTCCACTTTCCACATGTGATGTCTCCCACAAATGCAGTAAAACTACAAATAGTTGATCTTACATTTCGAGGCATTGTGTCCTAAATATCATTACTCTGCCCATTGATAAAAAATAAATGTTAAATATTTCTGCATGCCTATAATATCGAATTTCAAAACGGAACTTCATTGACGCGATCGTAGAATGATGCAATCTCGGGTAATAAATCTGGCTGATGTTATCCTTGAAACTATACAGGCTGGTAGACTTTGATCAATGACTTGGATGCTCAAACGCAACTCTACCAAGGAGAGTAGGGTCGGAGTAAAATTGAAGCCAGGAGAAAGATAGGAATGAATTGGAATAGAAAAGAAATGGAATTCAGTACATGTAAGGGACTACAACACCCAACCCTGTAAGAGATAAACAGGAAGATGGAACATTTGTATCTATCGAATGCATTTAGAATTCATTGTTAAAAATTATTTGTATAATTAAATCTATGGCAGATCGTATGCTGGCGCAAAAAATGATCTGGGAACATAATATCTTATCCGTTACCTGCAAATTAACGTCTCATCTGCCCATGTAGGACCTGCAACAATCGGGTTCTATTCCATTGCACAGCCTACAAAATAACGTTTGTGAATCCGAACACGGCGTAAGGTAGAAGGCAATGTACAAGGTTCAGGTCCAAAAAATTTTATCCTTTGATTAAAGCAAAAATACTGGCAGAAACGCTACAGATCTTTATCATATTAATGTCTTTTATTTCATACCAAGATATCACACCAGCCAACTTCTACTAATAATATTGAAGAGTAATTTGGTTTTAACTAATTTTAATAATTATATCGGTTTCAATTTTGCAACTCGCTCTGGTTTGTTTATGCAATACTGGTCACTTCCTTCGAAAGTTTTATCTAAAGGCCATCTTTGAGGCTAAAATTTATTCACTGTGCTGATTGAAAAGGATCAAAGCAAAAATAAAGTAGATCATATTGTGTAAGTAAAGATACTGAAATAATTGTGCTAGGACACGCAGAGTCTCACTGCTGCGAACGAAGAGCAGAGCTCTGCAGCAAGCTGGGAGGGGATTGTACGTAACCTCATGGGGGGCGAGTTTATGAGCAGGGCAGAGCCCCTAGTAAACTCTACTACTTCAAATAATTAGATTTGGTGGAACCCGTCAGTTTCTAAATGTTAAATGGGTCTGGAAAAGATTCTGCTGAAATTCTACACCGCTATCTTCTTTATGAGAAAGAAGAAACGCCCATGACTCTGTTTATGAATGCGAGCTTCTATCATACATGTCGTTTCTTGACTAATTTGGAGTAGAGTTCATTTAATCATTTCCCCATTGATGGACACTTCTTTGCTCTCGATAAGAAAGAAAAATCCAAGTATGGGAACAAAAATCGGATTCTACAGAATAAAAATTCTCGGTACCGTAAACAAACGGATCATGGTATGTAACGATGTCGTGCCCATCGATCTGAAAATTGATAACACCCACAAGCTGTTTTAGGAACTGACCAAAGCAAGAGTTAATAATTACTCAAGTCGCAATACTTTAGACGTAAATCAACAAATTAAATAAATTGCGACTACCTACGGGCCGGGGAGCGCTACAGAGTTGAGGATCCACATTCTGAAACAACAAACCATTAAATTAATATCCAAAGGAAAGGGAAGAGAGCCACTGAAATGAATACGTTTTATTGATGGTATGAGACGTCTCAGCTTATTTCATATTTCTCCGCATCACAGTAAAACAAACTGTTGTCCCTCAACTATAAAAAAAGCAATGGTTATTATTATATGATAAAGGTTCTTAAAATACACATTAAGAAAAGGCTATATACAAAATTTCTGCTATCTAAGAAAAATTCTGAATGTCCATTTACACATATTATTTAGTCTCGATTATTTTCCTACCAGTTCTCTAACAATATCTTAAATAGTCCTGGATGAAAAATACCTGCTCTGGACGGTAGAAAAGATCATGTCCAGTTATGCCACTGGAAGAGTAGCCGCGACAACTGTCGAATATTCTTTCATCCACAATGGTGGAAACGTATACATCCCAATAAGAATAATGCAGATTTCATTCCATGTCCACCTGAATTTGGAGTCTCGCACAATTCTTTATTTGACATCATTTTAATGCGTAACCTTAAACGAGCCCAAAAAACTATTCCAGATTGCTCCTAAACAGAATTTTAAGTAGCCAAACTTTAAAATGCTGTTTCTAGAAACCTGGGGAAATTCTTAGCTAGAGCCCTTTTTACTACTTGGTTGAAGAAAAATAATTGGCTCTAAATCGAATAATCCAAGTCGAACAATGGAATCTTTTCATACTTCCTATATCATTTTCTTTTCCTAATACGTTATTTAATCTGTCAAGGGTGTTTAGTAATTTTTAATTTTTTAAATGTCAATCTTAAGCAGTTTTCAAGAAAATCAAACTGTTTTTTAAAATTTTATTAAAATAACATTGACGTTTAAGTTTTATAGCACAGTGGTTCTGAAAGCTCAGAAAAGTGTGAAAATTGTTCATAATTTTTTAAAACCGCATCCGCACTATTTTCTTGCGCTTAACTCGTCTAGTTTTTATAGTACGTTAAACATTACGTTTTTAAATGGTTGCACTTTTTAACCATATCGTGAGTCATCCCCCAGAATTGAGATTCGAATTTGATTTAGGTGCGCTTGTTTTACTTCACCATTGCGGTAAAGTCGATGTTTCCATATCGACACCATTACATTTGGTACATCTCACTGAACATTAAGTTCAAGACATTAAAAGAGGGCAAATTGGCCTTTAATGGAACTAGGTTAGAACAAGTAAGCGTTATAGGGTGCTCCTTCGGAATAGTCATCATCGCTCTGTCCAGATGGCTGGTGATGGCCTGTTGGATTGAGATGATTCACTGCCATCACATTCAGGATCAGTTGAACCAATCTCGAGAGCTCTGACGTTAATCATGGGGGCTGGGTTATTTCTCTCCTTTCATAACAAACTATATCATTTTGCCTTTCTTCCTCTGCCTTCGTCATCTAGACAAAAAATAAAACGTATAAAATGTAGTATAAAGTGATTCATCAAAAAAATCAATTTGACGGCGTGCTTCTTCACTAATAACAATTATGCATCTAATTATTTTTCGAGTGCTAAGGCTTACGATCGTATTTAGCATGTCTTACTGCTTATCTACAGCGGATTCACTATTTCGAAAGACTTCGGTTCAGTTTTGGAGAGATTGGTTCTGCAACTGTCCCTTCTACCAATACCTGTGTCGACAAACAAGCTAGATAATTCTACAGAATATAAATTCCATCACTGTTCCTGTCAAAATAACCGGGAGTCATTCTGGACACTAAATATCGATCTATCCCCCTGAATATTAAATAGAAGTTTCTACATATTGCTATCGAACGGAATCTCGTGGTTTTTCTAGTGGTAAATTCGCATTGATTCAAATGGAAATTATCTACTTGTCAATGAAATTTTACTTCTTTGGGCTCTACGTTCGATATCGCAGGTTTAATCCTTCAGCTGACTATGCGATTTCTTCTTGATCTTTTTGCTTCAGTGGAACTCTCCACTTTTACAAACAATAAACCAACTGGAATTCAACCTGGTAATTCTTCATTTCACCCCTAGCATCTGAATCTTGTCATTTTAAAAGAAGAACAGTGAGCATTCATTTTTGAGAGGAGTGGGAGCTTTGTCCTTCGAGTGCTATTTTACCTCAAATTGGATTGTTCTAGCTTTCATACAAGAGCAAGTTGGCACAGTAGTCATATGGCTCTTGAGCCATAAAAAAATATACAAGACCAAGAGGAGGCACTGACGACGAGTCCCGTCTTCCATACTTAATAGCATATTCATTATGGCTTGAAAATCATGGCTATTGTCAGAGTCTTTGAATAACTGACATAGGCTTAATTCTGCAGAAAGTGTAAAACTTCATCGTCTCTTTAAACGCCATTTTGCATGTAAGCCTTTCTGGACCAGACAAGTTATAGCTTCAAAAATATAATTGATTGCATTTGTCCACAGCAAAAACAAAATAGTCTCCAAAATGCGCAGCAGACCCTGTACATAACTTACATCAAAGTATATCGAAATGAAAGTACAATCCATAAACACTTACAGGCTGGACGGTCTGTATTCAGGCTTTAACGGTCATCAGAGTCAACGGACGATGAGTCCTCATCCGATGAAGAGTTCCCATCAGACAAATATTCACCTGGCGAAAACTCCAATGAGGGAAGGGGGGGACTGGGAAGGACATGGAATATCACTTGGGCAGCTTTCTTCGCTCCAGAAGGAATGATTAAGAATGCTTCCAATCTTTATCTTCGAACTGAAATGACATTATCAAATTGCTCAACAGATTAGAGTAGAAGGAGATTTAGAAGTTCCTTTTACAGCACTTGTTTGAGAAAAAGTTATCATTGGCTCTAAACGAAAATACAAGCAAAGGTGATTTATATATTTTCTCTTTCCATGTTGTCTAAAAAATTAAACTCTTGCAATTAAATAAGAATGGGTCAATTAAGGAAGAATGTTGCAGAAAAGAAGCAACTGCTTTAAAGTTATTAAATCTCTCTGGCTACTAGGGTCTTGTGCATTCATCGCAAAAGTTACGCTCAATGATGCGATTCTTCTTGTGTCTGGAATGGCTGTCTCCAATTACTGTGTGACCAGTATGTGGTCTATTATCCCCACAGATTAACTGAGTGAAATTAACTGACTTCGCTGGACACACTCGTTTCCTCTCCTAGGCACATCTTCAGATGTGACGCTTCCTCTCGACCCTGAGGACCCTAGTGTCTGCTCTCCTTCGAGGTTAGCCTTTTTGAGTTTCTGCTTTTTTCTCCCCCCTGGAGGTGAGGGAGCTCTCCATGAGAAGTTGCCGCTCTGTTTTGCTCTTGCTTCTCATGGACAGAAATACCCCACGTGTTGTGCCGTAGTGCGACCCATTAGAGGTGTTCAGACTCGGTCCCCGGTATCATCACGGTATCCCAACCACTTGGCTGGTCTACTCAAGGGATCAAGCAGGGTCCACTCTGGGGCTTGGCGTTGGTGGTCAAGTTCCTGGAGGTGTCTCTAGCAGTATGTCCGGCTAGGCACCAAAGAGTAGGCGCTGAGGCTGGAAATGTCCAGAGCCAGTGGCTGCCTTCCCTTGTTGGCTCCGTGGTGGGCGGTGCCTCGGAACCAATTTTTGCCTTTATGCTTTCTTCATCTTGCACTTTTCTCTGCTGATGAGTTTTTCATTTTGTTCTCTCCGACACCTTTCATGAAGTTTCGCCTTTCTTGTTCAGAAGCTTATTCTTTCAAACATTGGTGAAGTGAAAATGTTAAATTGAGATCTGGCATGCAATTGAAATATCTACTGCAGTAACCATCAGTAAACTTCAAATTAGGTAACTTAAAAGTAAACACTTCTAAGAAACTTAAATTTCTCAAGAGGAGTCATTTCTGAGCGCGGACTAAAGAAATATACCGAACTGAACTTGTCCAAGAATTATTAAGTTTGCAGGCACGACGATTCAGATCAAATGACGATGTAAACTAATTCCCACAGCATGTAATCTCACTTTTTCCACCTCGAGCTGAACCATCGAAGCACGGTTATTTAGTTCTGTAATTAAACCGTATACCAACCGGTCAGATGCTTAAATACAAAAATTTTATTCAACAATTTGCGAAGCAACTCTAAAATATGTGCTAAATGCTCTGTTGTGGCCATCGACTGTGGATTGATCGAGAAATAAATGCAGAAATTGGAGGGAGATCATCCGGCATCGGAGATCCTTCCCTCGGTGTTTTAGAAAAAGAAATTCTCCACTAAGATCCGTAAAATATCTCATTTGTTGAAGTAAATTGATTAATTTGGAACGTACCCTAAACCAGGAGTTGCGACATCTGCTCAAACAAGGTATACTGCGGCTACGGCAAATGCTGACAATTCACAAATCAAAATTCTAACCTTTCAATAATTTCAAAGAAATCCGTATACTGCCAATTCTCCACAAACCCAAAGAACCTAAGTTAATCAAATGAAATCTACCAGGTTTCTCCACACCTGACAGTACCTACTTAAACAAAATAACAGACAGCAAATAAAATGCTAAAATACCAATGTTAAAACTAGATAACAGAAACAAAGGAAAAATGTCTGTCCGAAGAAAACCAATATCTAAAGAGGATTTTCTAAAGAACCGCAAAAGCACAATCGGATATACAGAATGTTGTTCAGTTACAACATTCATCCTTCCGATGAGGATCTCACCTCAGTTACGAGTCGGACTTCACCACCTTCTCCAAAAAATTCTTAAATTTGTGTTCCTTTGTTTTTTTTAGCTAACCCTTTGTTTCTTGAACTGGCGCGGTATTAAAACAAATTTTCAGACGCAAATAAATCAACTCACCAACCTTCCACTATCGCCCTTCAAGAAACCTATAAACTAAGATACAATTTCATTGAAGATTACAATCTTTTGCACAAATATATAGTAAGAATTTTGGGAGTAGCTTGCTTATTTCCAACTCCTTCCCTTCATCTCCATTGATTATATACTTTACAAGCACAGCAGTCCAAATCACATCTATTCATTGATAACAGTCTGCAGTCTCTACCTATCACCAAATACACCTGTCGATCAAGTTTGTTTCAATAACCTTGTATCCTCAGGTTCCTGAACCATTACAGGATCCAAATAGTCCACTTTTGGTACACCACCTGATACCAACAATCGTGGCCTCAGATAGAAAAAATTATTAAATGACATAATCGTGTCTTTTAAATAATGATGAATCCATCTACTTTCCTGAACACAGAACTTTCCACTCTGTTGATCTCAATATGCACTCCTTCTCTTTTTCTTATCTTCTCTTTACAGGTAAACAATGATTTTACAATAGTGGTCATTTTCCTTTATAAATCGATTGCAGACTACAAAACTCATTATCCATTCAGCATCGAGGATATAATTTTAAAAGCAGCCAGTAAATTCAATTTTGCTAAGATAACTAAAAAATGGTTTCAACAATAGTATTGATACCGCTGTTGAAAGGTATGTATCAATACTATTGTTGGAAATGTTACTGCAGTTTTAATTGCGGCAGCCGACTGCTCAATTCCTAAAAGCTCAAACACTTTCAAAAAACAAAGGAAGGTTTGGTGGAATTCAGATTGCCGTGAGGCAAAAAAGAAACAAAGAAAAGCTTGGACTCGATTTTGCAGAAGCCCAACTACCGCAAACTTAGTTTGTTACAAGCAGGCCAAGGCCATATCAAGAAAGACGCAGTAAACGGGAATCATGGGAAAAGTATATTAGTAGCATCAACTCCACAATATCCAATAAAAAAAACTATGGGAACGAGTGAAAAAAACTTGTGGCATCTTCAGATCTTCAAACATCCGAATTCTTTATAATAATGGTATTCCTGTTGCATCATTACAAGATATTGCAAACTGCATTGCTTCAGAATTAGCCAGCACTACTAAAAGTAATAACTACTCAGTTTCTTTCCTACATCTTAAATTTATATAAGAAAAGCAGAAACTTAATTTTAATTCTTCTCCCTACACCCCTTATAATAGAGATTTCACCCTCTTTGAACTAAAAAGATGTTTATCCGAAATGCATAAATCATCTCCAGTTCCAGACAATATCAGTTACAATATGATACAGCACCTGTCCGACGAATCTTTGCATAACCTTCTCTTTCTCTACAATGGAATTTGGCACGAACGCTCTTTCCCATCCTCTTGGAAATAGGCTATAATAATACCAGTCCTTAAACCTGGAAAGGAACCTTCAAACCCATGTAATTACCGGCCAATTGCTCTCACTAACTGCATGTGCAAAATTCTCGAAAAAATGGCGAATAAGCGTTTAGTATATTATTTGAAAACTAATGGTTTTTTAAGTCCCTTTCAAAGCGGGTTCAGACAGGGACGTTCTACAATTGATAACCTTCTTGCATTAGAAACAGAAATTCGGAATGCATTCATACGCAGACAGCACACCGTAGCAATTTTCTTCGACATTGAAAAGGCGCACGATCGTGCTTGGAGATATGGTACCCCTCAGGGGCACATCTTCTTTAGGTGTAACGGGCTTCACGACCCCGAGGTACCCTAATGTCTGATCTCTTTCCGTTTTTTCTCTTTGAGTTGGTGCTTTTTGATTCCTTCCCTCGAGGGTAGGCGAGGGGGCTCTCCATGAGAAGCTGTTGCCACTGTTTGCTTCTTGCTTTTCATGGACAGAAAATTACCCCCACGTGTTGGCCGTGCGTGGCGACCCATTAGACGGGTGGTACATTTCGGTCCCCGGTGTATCAATCGGCTGGTATCCCAGCCACTTGCTGGTCTGCTCAAGGGGATCAAGCGAAGGGGTCACTCCTTGGGCTTGGCATTAAGGGTGGTCACTGTCCCCGGGGATGACCCTGAGCGTATAGGTTCCGGCTAGCACCAAGGTAAGTGCAGAGGCTGGGAATACCCAGAGCCGGTGGCTGCCTTCCCATGTTGGGCTCCGTGGTGGGCGGTGCCGTCGGGCCTGAATATATAGAAATGTCGTATGGGCAAAAAAAAGTCTGGTCCCTTCAGTGGGCAACGAATCGATACTTCTAAGCGAAACAATGTTCCAACATTTTTTGTAATCGCACGACTTTCTAAAAAAAATGAAACTTTTCATGGTGTGTCGCCTTTCTTGGTTGAGAAGGCGATTACAGGAAGCGTAGGCCATGTAAAATCGACTAAAAATCTTCGGTCTGGTGACCTTCTTGTGGAAGTGGAATCCCCGAAGCAAGCCAAAGAAATATCAAATAAAAGCACTGTCAACAATTCCAGTTACTGTTAAACCACATGCCACATTGAACTCGTCTAAGGGAGTTATTTCCTGTGGGGAGTTACTCAACGAATCGGAGGAAAAAATTACCGAAGAACTCAAGTCAAGGAGTGATCCATGTGCGTCGTATTACGATACGGAGAGATGGCCAACTCCTCAATACAAAGCACCTGATTTTAACTTTTGACTCCAACAAATTACCTGAACATATTAAGGCAGGATATATGCGCCTTTCTGTTAGGACATGTATACCAAATCCACTCCGCTGTTTCAAGTGCCAGGGTTTCGGGCATTCGAAAACTTCTTGCCGCGGGACACTGACTTGCGCCCGTTGTGCAGAGGTCGGGCATGAAAGCACTGACTGCACCCGAACGGAAAAGTGTGTTAACTGCAAGGGGGAGCACACTTCGTTTTCTCGAAACTGTTTTGCCTGGAAACAGGAAAAAGAAATTATAACCACAAAAATAAAAAAACAAATCTTGTATCAAGAAGCAAGGAAACTTGTGAAATCCCAGACGCCTACACCCGGAAATAGTTACGTTTCTGTCGCAAAGAAATCAATTTCTGCTCCTTCCGCCGACAGAAATAAAGATATCGCTACTGTTTCTATTTCTAAACCTTCTGATTCCACTACAAGATCATCTCCAATAACCAACTCGCTAATGTCTTCCTCTCCATCTTTTGCTCCGGTCAGTGAAGGAGCTTTGGCCTCGCCGGAGTTCACTGATTTTAAACCTGTTTCAAACAGAAAAAAGTTGAAAAAGAACTCTCCTACTAAAACGAATACCATCGCGGAAAAGATCCCAAGAATTTACACGACCTCTCACCTTGAAGTTCCCAACTCTATAACATCGAAGGATAACATCTCTACCTATCAATCTGCATTGAAACCTTCTGTAATCGCCAAACCTACCTCTGTTGACATTGAGCTTTTACCAATGGCTGTTCTCCCTCCATTGGAAAAAAGAATTTTACAATCTCGGGAATCGGATGATGATGCCGAGATGAGCTCCTCCTCTGCATCAGAAGAGGATGACTTGGAGGACTCGCCGGCAGTTATCAGTCCTCCACCCCCTTCCAAACCTGAAAAGTCAAACAAATATAAAAACAGATAGCATTATTGCTTCTTTGTTTTGCACATGGTTTGCTTTTTTGAAAAATTATATTTTGAAAACAAATGACATGCACTGAATTGATTTTAACACTAACTTGCTTAGTTCTTTCATTTTTTTTAAACATTTTCTCTTTATAGGTTTGGTCCTTGGACTTTTATTTGGTCTTTGCCCACCATGTGATATTTTAGACATATTTTACATCTGATGTATTTTAAAGCTTGCATTTTTTCTCTTTTCACCCTTCATCTATCCATTTTTGATAACATGATTTTATCTTTTCGTACGTAACTACGAATTGCAAATTTATTTTAGAATTTTATCTAACACCATACATTTTATCACCGTGATCCTGCTTATCTACCATACGTTTGGCGCAGTTTAACCAAAAATGGCTCTTGCGCCATTAAACCCCAACCAATCAATAAGACTAAATTTCATACATCGGATTTGATAACTGCTTGACAGATAAGAGCAAAAAAAGTTTGGAATAAACATAATTATTTAAAACAAAAGAAACTTCTTTCAGGAAGACAAGTGGACTAATTACACAAGTCAATGAAATAGTAACAAATAACTAAATATAAAAATAAACATTAATTAAAGGCATATTAAACTCAATTTAAAATAAGCAGTTTGCTAACTACAATGAAATATTTTAAGTCGAGAAATTTCCTCTCGCATATTTAAAAATATTAACGTTTATTCTATCTATCCAAAAATTGGAAAAAAGAAACTGGCTCTAAAAATAATTGCAGTAAGAGAAAACGATGATTTTTAAACTAGCACTGACAGTAAAGTGTTTTTTTAATATTTACCAGTTTTATAGTAATTAATGCATTATCCCCCCGCCATAGGGAAGGCCTTACACCCTCTTAGGTAGGTTGGGAAGAGTCGGGTTGTAAATAAATAAAAATAGTAAATAATGCATAAATTATAAATAAATAATTAGAATATTAATAAAGTGGTAATAATAATTATTTTCTGTATTTTTAATTATTTTAATTTCAATAAATTAATTTATATAAAGAAATGGTAAACATTTTTAAAAAATGCAATAAAACTTCAAAATAAACAATACAATTTAGAACTAACTTTCTCATAGATTTTTTTTTTTTCTAGTTAGAAATTTATTATTGCTTTTTGGTTGAATACGTATACAGCAGTAATTCCTTGAGTGACACTTTCGAACGCTGAAGACACAAGAGCCGGTAATTAGTTAAAGCCAGCGGGAGTGGCCTCCCCTAAACTTCCTCGTATACTTCTCAAAAATTTGTCATTTCCCCTCCCCCTGCGTTTATAAAAAATTTGAACCTACTGTAACCTAGAATGCAATGACTATCAGAATGTTTTTCATTGTACATTATAGCGATTGTAAAACATTTAGGTGAAGAATTATATTCAAAGAGATGCATATGTATTAAAACTTAGCAACATTTTTTTTTTCTAGTAAGCTCCGCTAATGCATGCACAGAGATTAATTACCTAGTTTTTACTTGCGTACTGGAAGTAAAGAATCAATTTCAAAGAGATGCGTACCGATTTTCCGCTCTTGGACGGCTCAAGGACAAACTGACGTAATTCGCTCCATAGCTTTCGCATGCACAGAAGATTGCTTCCAGTACGCATGAGCTTGGAGATGGCGGATTCTTTTCAAAAGTAAATTATACAGACCGACAGATAGTCAACCCGTTGACGGATTTGACCCAAAATTTATACGGACCTAAATTCATGACGATAAAACTGTGTACCAAATTTTATCCATCTAGCTATTCACCCCTCAGGGGCACACTTTCTTCAGGTGTGACGGGCATCACGACCCCGAGGTACCCTAGTGTCTGATCTCCTTTCGAGTTTTTGCCTTCTTTTTCAGTTTCTGCTTTTTTTCTTCCTTCCCTCGAGGGTAGGCGAGGGAGCTCTCCATGAGAAGCAGTTGCCGCTCTGTTTGCTTCTTGCTTCTCATGGACAGCAAATTACCCCCACGTGTTGGCCGTGCGTGGCGACCCTTTAGACGGGTGGTACATTTCGGTCCCCGGTGTATCAATCGGCTGGTATCCCAGTCGCATGGCTGGTCTGCTTAACCCTTTGAAGGGCACTACCCTAAAAAATTTTTTTTACTTAAAAAGAGATATATTTTTGAATTTCTATCACCTGAAAATAAAATATTTTCCAAATAAAAATATTTTTTTGCCTTTAGTTTTTTCACGAGAGGGTGGGAAGACGTATGTCCCACCGCCCCTGAAGGGTCTGTAGCATTCCCCGACTCCCTTCCGTCATTCGCCCCAACGTTCGCATTTTGTCAGTTTCACTTGGAGCATATAATTGGTTATTTAGCTCATTTTCTTTTAACAGCTGTAGAAAATGTATACTGTGATTGAAGTGGAGATCTTTTACCACATTCTGCATACAAATGGAGGAGCTCTTCAATAGTATTTTTATGGATGTCGCTCTGTTTGAAAGCTTCAGAAGAAAGCAGGCCACCCAGATTCTATAAGTAAAATGTTACTCTCCTCTCCGGTTTATTGTATGGGAAGGAACAGAAATTCGTTATCAGTTCATGCGATCACTCACTTCAGTCAAAGAAGTGAGACACTAATGACCGCGACTGGACAAGACCTGTAATGAAACCCACTGTTGTAAGAAGACCACCGATTGTAAATTATCGCGCAAGAAACCCGCTGCTGGAAGCTGTCAAGTTCAAACAGCTTTTCTTTGAGTATCACTGCTAACAGAGCTATTTACAATAGCTGTGCCTTAGGAAATACGGGGTTTTCTCAAAAGCAGAAAAGAACGTAAACAAGTAGGGGGTGGGGTGGGCAGATTCAACGGAACTATTTCTTTTTCGTTGAGAGATACAGAAAGACTTGAATATTGTCTTTAATTTTCGTTCTTTTTAGAAAAGTGTATTTTTATCCGTTTATAAAAAAATTCCTCAGAAGATCGCTTTTTGCTTTCAAATTTCCACTCAAAATAAATTTAGATATGCCAGTTTTTTTTTAAAAAATGCTTGTTTGTATTTACAGATTTTTTTTATTAATATTATTTATCTGTCTTCTGAAATATATAAATTTATTTTCTGTATAAGTATTAAATTTGAAAGAGTGATTATAATTATACCGTATGTAAATCCAAGTTTATCATTCAAAAAAGGAAGAAATAGGACGGAGTCGCGAACTTCTGTGCTGCCATCTACAGGCTGACAACCTTAGATGCGCGGTGGGACAAAATTGTCCCACCTTTTTTTATCTATAATAATTGATAAAAAAAATTACTTTTGAAATACAGATAATGTTTGGAATATATTTATTGAACATTGAAGATTTCCTTTGAATCTCATATTTGTTTCGAAATTCATTTTCTTTCTCTAGAAATTTAAAGAAAATCATTGCCACTAAAAGGCATGATTTTAAAAATTATTTTCAATAAATTTGAGCAAACTCTCAATGGTACTGCAATTTTTTTCAAAAGTAAGAGGTCTTGAAATATCCAATAAAGCAATTTTTATAATAAAATACCTTATATAAGTTTATGAAAAAAAATCTTGAAGTAGGTGGGACAGATGGTGTCCCACCGCCCCTCAAAGGGTTAAGGGGATCGAGCGAAGGGGTCACTCCTTGGGCTTGGCGTTAAGGGTGGTCACTGTCCCCGGGGGTGACTCTGAGCGTATAGGCTCCGGTTAGCACCATGGTAAGCGCCGAGGCTGGAAATACCCAGAGCCGGTGGCTGCCATCCCTAGTTGGGCTCCATGGTGGGCGGTGCCGCCGGGCCTGAATATCTACCATTGTCGTATGGGCAAAAAAAAATCTGGTCCCTTCAGTGGGCAACGAATCGATTCATCGTCTAAGCGAAATATTTTTCCAACCTTTTTTGTAATCGGAAGAATTTCAACTAAAAATGAAACCTTTCATGGCGTATCTCCTTTCTTGGTTGAAAAGGCAATAACAAGTGGCGTAGGTGAAGTTAAATCCACTAAAAAACTTCGGTCTGGTGACCTTCTTGTGGAAGTGGAATCTCCAAAACAAGCCAAAGAAATAGCAAAAATAAAATCACTTTCAACGATTCCCGTTACTGTCAAACCCCATGCCACATTGAACTCATCTAAGGGAGTTATTTCTTGCGGTGAGTTACTCAACGAATCGGAAAAAAAAATTACCGAAGAACTCAAAAGTCAAGGAGTGATCCATGTGCGTCGTATTACGATACGGAGAGATGGCCAACTCCTCAATACAAAGCACCTGATTTTAACTTTTGACTCCAACAAATTACCTGAACATATTAAGGCAGGATATATGCGCCTTTCTGTTAGGACATATATACCGAACCCACTCCGGTTTAGCCAAAAATGGCTCTTGCGCCATTAAACCTCAAACAACCAACCAACCAACCAACCGAACCCACTCCGTTGTTTCAAGTGCCAACGTTTCGGGCATTCGAAAACTTCTTGCCGCGGGACACTGACTTGCGCCCGTTGTGCAGAAGTCGGGCATGAAAGCACTGACTGCACCCGAACAGAAAAGTGTGCTAACTGCGAGGGGGAGCACACTTCGTTTTCTCGAAACTGTTTTGCCTGGAAACAGGAAAAGGAAATTATAACCACAAAAATAAAAAAACAAATCTCGTATCAAGAAGCAAGGAAACTTGTGAAATCCCAGACGCCTACACCCGGAAATAGTTACGTTTCTGTCGCAAAGAAATCAATTTCTTCTCATTCCGCCGACAGAAATAAAGATATCGCTACTGTTTCCGTCTCTAAACCTTCCGATTCCACTACAAGAGCATCTCCTCCAATAACGAACTCGCTAATTTCTTCCACTCCATCTGTTGCTCCGGTCAGTGAAGAAGCTTTGGCCTCGCCGGACTTCACTGATTTTAAACCTGTTTCAAACAGAAAAAAGTTGAAAAAGAACTCGCCTACTAAAACAAATAATACCATCGTGGAAAAGATCCCACAAATTTACACGACCTCTCGCCTTGAAGTTCCCAACTCTATAACAACGAAGGATAAAATCTCTACCCATAAATCTGCATTGAAACCTTCTGTAATCGCCAAACCTACCTCTGTTGACATTGAGCTTTTGCCAATGGCTGTTCTCCCTCCATTGGAGAAAAGAATTTTGCAGTCTCGGGAGTCGGATGCTGATGCCGAGATGAGCTCCTCCTTTGCATCAGAAGAGGATGCCTTAGAGTACAACATGTCGGAGGACTTGGAAGACTCACCGGCAGTTATCAGTCCTCCACCCTCTTCCAAACCTACAAAGGCGAACAAATATAAAAACAGATAGCATTATTGCTTCTCTGTTTTTTCACATTGTTTGCTTTTTTCAAAGAATTATATTTTGAAAACAAATGACCTGCACTGAATTATTTTTTCTTCACACTAACTTGCTTAGTTTCATTTTAAAAAAATTCTCTTTATAGATTTCGTCCTTGAAATTTTATTTGGTCTTTGCCGACCATGTGATATTTTAGACATATTTTACATTTGATACATTTTTAAACTTCCATTTTTCTCTCTTTTCATCGTTCATCTATCCATTTTTGGTAACATGATTTTATCTTTTCATATGCAACTATGATTTTCAAATTTGTTTTAGACTTTTATCTACCTCTTTTAATGTAACACCATATATTTTATTACCGTGATCCTGCTTATCTACCATACGTTTGGCGCAGTTTAGCCAAAAATGGCTCTTGCGCCATTAAACCTCACACAACCAACCAACCATCTAGCTATTCAAGTTTTTGAGTTATAGCGTTCACATGACCGTGGACATACAGGCAGACAGACTTACCGTAGACGGATTTTGTCCAAAATTTGATAGAAACCTACAAATTATGTTCAAAGACCACATACCAAATTTCATCCCCGTAGCTCTAATAGTTTTCGAGTTATCGAGTTCAGACAGACATAATTCCCAAATTGTGACTTTCGGACGCGGGGAGGTCTATAACGTGGAGATTCGTCAAAATGTCGAGTTCGAATTTTGTGACAATTACAATACTTTCTCTTTGTATACTTCGTATGCGAGAAAGTAAAAATCAATTCAAAAGGAAAAAAAACAAATTACAAATTTACGCACAGAGTGTTATTACTGTTAATAACAGTGACAGTTAATCGGGGCAGTTGCCCCCATAATTTTCTAGAAAAATTTATTTTTTATTTCATTATAGCTGCCTAAAATTAACAATTATTAAAAAGCAACAGTGTCCAGTAAAATTAGCTAAATTTGTAGGTAAATTTTTAAATTTTGTTGTCTACCCCTATACTCTCGGGTACTTTTAGATGCCTATAAATTTTTTGACCTCCTACTTTTTCAAACCAATCCTCGCCACTGGTTAATAATAGAATATTCCATAATAAATAATTACTAAGCATGTTTTATTAAAATGATTCTGCGAATCAGGTTTTCTATAAAATGAAAGATGAATTTCTCAAATATTTTTGCTTCTAAATGTTTGCAGACTTTGAAAAAAAAAAAATTGGTTCTATGAAAGTATTCGATAACGTAAGTATAAGCTAACGAAAGTATTCGTAACAATTTTCTATCCTATCCTATTTGGATACGCTATACAGAAGTTAAGCCTTGTTATTTCAAAAGAAAAACAAAAATTAACACTACTTTATTATTCCAAGAGATTGACACGCTTTCTCTAAATAATAATCCAAAATTTTCTCTGTATACAAACTTTGTTTAATATCGGCAGTTGGAAGGAAGCATTTAGCCTATTTATCGCAAAACACGGCCAAAATAATAATCATATATAAATAAAATTGCCGACTTTCATACGTAAATCGTACATTGTAAATGCCAAAATAGAGAATAAAAATAATGCCTCAGCTAACTACTGTATATAAGGAAAAATAACATTCTTAGGAAATAAGGTATAAAGCTGGTATCACATGGAGAGCTATCGTGCGCTGATATCTTGTGTGAACACAATGCCACTCAGGAAAAAGATTGTAGCACGTGACCGGTCAGGCAAGATGACGAAAATCGTTGGCTGTATTCAACCGGCTTCAAAATGCACGCGTTGCTGACAAAAAATCTTCAGCAGCGAAATTCAAACCAATCGGGTGTGACGGTGACGTAGTTCGCCCCAACGATGGCCGAAATCCTGTCTGAACGGTTATCTCAAAGCGTCTCGTGATACAAACTTTTCTGGTGAGTGGCATTGTGCTCAAGATCAAGATAACAGCTCACGGTAGCTCTCCGTGTGATAGCGGCTTAAGATGTCTTTCTTCGCAACAATAAATACACAGGGTTACCATGTGGCGGTAGTGAGGGTGGTGTATGTCGCACACATCAGAAGGCGCTGCTGGATGAATAAAACAATTTATTTAACACAAACAACAATATTAAAAACGGTATGTCATGACGCTTCAGGATGTCAGGGTAAGTCCATGGACTCCAAAACATGGGTGAAGAGAACATCAATCACCGAAGGAACCGGGTGACGGCAACCTGGAAATAAAAAGGCAAAAGAGAGAAAGAGTTCTCAGTTGAACTTCCTTTTATACTCTGCTGGCGGTCAAGTCTTTAAGTTGCCACAAGCTGGTTTACAATAATGCCGAGGTAGGCACGACGAACATCAGCAGCATGGTGGTCAGAGTCAAGGTCCGAATCTTTTGATTCGATTCCGCTACTACGAATTTCCGGCTCTTGTCCAGATCTTCAAAAGGTCCGTATTTATAACAGTGAATGAGGCGACAGAGAAATTTAGTTCGGATTGAGAAAATCTGACGCATTCGAGGAAGCTGACATCATTCCTCCAATGAAAGAAAATTCATTGTTTCAGTGTTTGCATCCCCAATTGTTGATGAGAAAGCGGATCCACCTTATCCAGACCCACAGTTCAAGCTGAAAATTAAATGTTTTGGCAGCTTTGTTTTAATTATGTTTTTCATTGCTATAATTTTGAATTACCAAACATTAATAAAAATTGCATATTCTTTGCATTCTGACGTCTTCAATTTTTCATCAAACTATGTGCTTGTATTATGAAAGAGAGTCGCAGGCAGCATTTAGAATTTTATATTATACTTTGATCTCTCCTTCCTTTCCGGTGTGTCTGGATTTCGACTAAAAAATTATGGTAACCCTAAGCTTATCTGAAATTTGCGATAATATTCTTCAAAAAGTTTATAACGAACAGTAATTTAGATACAGATAAAATAAACAATGAATTGTATTTGCATGTTATGTCACTTGTAAACAATAACTACTGTACTGTAATTTAAGAAGAGCAGCCAATTTAACAACAGACGTGTAGGGCCGCAAATTGGAAGAGATTTTCTTGAAAGAAGACAGCGCGAAGGAATAGCCAACATCACCGGTAGTTGTGACCACTCTGATGACCCTTTCCAGGTAACGGGGGAGATTTCTGATCCTTTTCGTGGAACAGGGGTCTGTGAATTGTAAGAAAGAAAATTATCCCACTCCCTCCCCCATTATCCAACTAGCTGAGGTTTCGGGTAGGACCAGACTGTTACCTTTGAAGTTTACGATTTGCCGACATGAGGGTAGGACACCAGTTTTGACGTCACTAGGCTGACAGATTGGGCCCGAGAGCGTCCACTGGAGATTCTTTCATTCTTAATTCTTCTATTTGTTCCTGTGTTATCCAGTGTTACTAGTTATTTTGTTGAAATATTGTGAAAATCTTGTATCTCTTGCAAGTATGTCTACTTGTGCTGTCGCTACCTGTTCAAATTATCAAAGGAAATCACAGGAATTTCTCTGGTCCTGGGTTTCGCATCTGTTCTTGCATTGTTCAGAAGGCGCTATTTCCCCTGCAAAGAACAGGAAGAGGAGGTGGGGAGTGGTTATGCCATCTTTCGCTTCACTGTTCCAGAATATTAACAGAGGGAATTCGTCAACCATCAAATTTAAAGCAACCACTTTAGTACTAATTGAACAATCTATATTTACCTTAAAATAATTTTACTTCCCGTAAGGGTTCTCTTTAATTCCACAAATTTAAAAGAGAAACATTAGCAATTATTAAATATCCAAGGCAGTGTTATTGCCATTTGACAGAACTCTAATTAGACTTTAATTCTATCAAACAGCAATAACATTGCCTTGGACTCCGGAAACGTTTGACAGGCAATGAATAAGGTGAGTTCATTTCGGGATTTCTTTGTTAGATCACACTAAGTAAAATGTAAACATCTCCCCCTGTATTTTTCACTTCGCCCCCTATTTTGGTGAAATCAACTTCGCCAGGCGCATGCGCAGAAGCCCGGAGGGCTTCGAAATCCGAGAATATACAATATTTAATAACTGCTATTGTTTTTCAGCCAGGACTGTTGCTGTTGGCTGACTAACTCGCACATCAGCAGCCCTGGCAAACTTTGAATGAGGCTTTCTAGATTGTGTTAAATAAGTTTTGTAATGTTTTAACTATTTTATTTAAAATTGCTTGAAATTTATATTTTTAATTATTGACACATTACATGCCTATAATACCAACTCTTTTAAATGAAACCGGCAATGAAATATTTTGTTGCCTCAGTTTGTATCAGTTGCTACATAAAAAAACTGCTTATATAAAATTTAATTGAAAAGTCAATAAAAAAAAGTTTTGGTTTCGGAAGTTGGGAGGCGGAGAAGGCCCCCGAAACTTGCATTGCCTATAGGCCCTTACAGGTCTTAATCTGGCGTTGCTGAGACAAGGTGGCTTTCTGCCACTAAGCCTAAACGGTTCTGGGATAGATTTGGTTTAGTTATATTTGCATCCCGTTTAGAAGTAACACGAGGGCTATTTTGGGACGGAATTATAGTAATGTTACAGTCATGGAAAGTCGCTTCCCAGCAATGCAGGTCTTATGGTTGGAAAGAGGGTTTTACAAGGTGAAGCATGGAGTGACCTCAGCGACTCTCGTGGCACGCATGACCTTGGCGACCATTTTGGTGACTTGGCGACAAATTTGGCGACCTTGGCGACAAATAGATTTTTCCCGAAAATGCAACCCTTTTCTCGATATTTCTATTAGGGGCCGAGATCCAGGTTTTTCATGAAAATTCTATGTGACGTCACGGCCTAACGGGGAGAGTATATAAGACTGCGTTTGAATCACAGCAGCTTCTTTGATCGACTAGTTACTTCACTTTGAAGCGTGAACGTCTTCGGAGTTCTATCCGCTGTGTGAGCTAATCAGCTGGCGAGCTGAGCTGTTATTGTCGTGACTAGTTATTTGCTGACTGTTTGTGCTGTTAGATATCAAAGTGCTGAACTGTCTTTACCTGTGAATTGTTGTCTATTTGCATTGGTATTCTGTGCAAGGACTATTGTTTCCTGTACCTGTGCTACGTGTTTTCCTGTATATTTGTAAATAAACCTTCATTCTCCATTATCCTGCGTGTTGGACTGTTTACACCATACACCACAGAGAGACTTTTTGCAACAGTAATCGGCAGTGGCGATTACTGTTGCAAAAGTTGGAGGAAGTATCCGGATTTCGTCCGGACAGTCCGCATTTCAGGCTCACTTTCGGAATATTGTCCGGATTTACTCAAATGAATGCGGAGAGAGAGAAGTTTAGTTGCTTTTGAGAAAATCCGTCGTGTTCGAAAAAGCTGACGCCATTCCTCCAATGATAAATAAATCATTGTTTACACTGTTAAAATCCATTGTTGATGGGGAAGTAGAGATTCTCGGTCTGTTAATTTGAAGTTCGATTATGAAATTCTTTTGAACATGATGCGTATAATATGCGAAAAAGAAAAGTCGTTGTTGCTATTAATAAATAATGAAAGCTTTTATTTTGGAAGTCTACTTTAACCTTTTGTCTTGTTTCTTATAAAATTTGAAATTTTAATTAACATTATAAATACATTATATGACAAACTTTTGGCGAAATCGGTTCGAAATTAATCGGGTTTAAAATTAGTTACACTAAATTTGTCATTTAAATTGAATAAAAATTTGTAAATACGGCTTTTGGCCCAATTATAACCGGATTTATGTCTTTTTTCATCAGTGGAACCTCTTGTCCGGTTGCTTGCAATTCACGCAGTTTCGACCTAGAAGATATTAAAAAATCCATGAAAGCCATCAAAGAAGTAAAAACTAGAACAGAAAAAGTGCTCATAGTGCTTAACGCACTTGTGGGCATTTAAACAACTGTCTTTCCCCTTTCCTCAATTCCTTCTTTTTCTCTTTCCAGATCCAGACATGAGGCGAAACCCACACGGCTGTCACCCTCCCATCAGGCAGAGGAGACCCCCCACCAGGGACGGATCAGCTGATCCCAACATTTAGCTCGATATCATCTCTTTCAAGTCAGGTCCGCTGGTGACATTCCATAAGGCCCTTTGAGACCACGCGCCTCGGCTAAACCCCCATCGCTGTGTGTGTTCACGCAGTTGTATTCGTGACCGCCAGCTTTGCCAGCGGTCAGCTGGCTGAACGACCCTGAAAACTTGGGAGGGACAGTTTCCGGATTCCCCAAATAACTAGGAAAGAAATCGCTCTTTTCTTAACCCACCTGTGAAAGGGGCAGGCAGGGGTGTTCAGTACTCCCTGCCGGCGATTTTGCGTTACTTCCTCCTATTGGAATGGTATAGTAGTAATTTTAGTAGTTTATATACAGTTATAGTAGTTTTATAGTAGTTTTTAAACAGAAAGGTTGATGCAATTGGAGTCAGTATGTGTTTAGTGCAGAACGTAGAGTGGCTTGCAGCAATTCAAATTCCATATCCATTGCTGCTAATAAAGTTAAAAACAATTCTTCTGCTGCTCGTAAAGTTAAAAACAATTCTTCTGCTGCTCGTAAAGTTAAATACAATTCTTCT